>JAUJEM010000409.1:0-119705 GCA_030448935.1 Citrus cavaleriei | reverse complement strand
CGTGCTAAAAATAACCGCCCGAAGGCTGGCGCCAGAGTTAAGTCAGCGGAAAAAAGGCCACAAAAACGCGTGTGGGCTATAGCCTTGGGGGTGGGGCTGGCCAACTTTGTCCCGCGGACTCGGCTCCATGTGACAAAAATAGGCCCATGGGCACAGCCAGCGCTAAAAATAACCGCCCGAAGGCCGGGGCGCCACGTTCGTCCAGCGGAAAAAGGCCACAAAAACGGGTGGGCTATAGCCTTGGGGGGTGGGGCTGGCCAATTTCGTCCGCCGGACTCGGAATTGGGCGAGATTTTGCGAGGGACCTCCGTGTGCCAAAAATAGTCCAGCGGGCACAGCCGCGCCAAAAATAACCGCCCGAAGGCCGGGCGCCAAGTTCGTCCAGCGGAAAAAGGCGAGAAAACGGGTGGGCTATAGCCTTGGGGGTGGGGCTGGCCAACCGTCCGCCGGACCCGGAATGGCGCGAGACATTGCGAGGGGCCTCCGTGTGCCAAACATAGGCCGCGGATACAGCCGCGCAAAATAACCGCCCGAAGGCCGGGCGCCAAGTTCGTCCCAGCGGAAAAAGGCCACAAAAACGGGTGTGATAGAGCCTTGGGGGGAGGGGCTGGCCCACTTCGTCCGCCGGACTCGGTAGGGCGCGATACTTTGCGAGGATCCTCAGTGTGCCAAAAATAGTCCGCGGGCACAGCCGCGCCCAAAAATAACCGCCAGAAGGCCGGGCGCCAAGTCTGGCCCAGCGGAAAAAGGCCAGAAAAACGGGTGGGCTATAGCCTTGGGGTGGGGCTGGCCAACTGGTCCGCCCGGACTCGGAATGGCGCGAGACTTTTCGAGCGGCCACCGAGTCCCAAAAATAGGCCGAGGCCACACCCCCGCCCAAAAATAACCGCCCAAGGCCGGGCGCCAAGTTAAATCCAGCGGAAATAGGCCACAAAAAAGTGTGGGCTATAGCCTTGGGGGGTGGGGCTGGCCAACTTCGTCCGCCGGACTCGGAATGGCGCGAGACTTTGCGAGGGGCCTACGTGTGCCAAAACATAGGCCGCGGGTACAGCCGCGCCCAAAAATAACTGCCCGAATGCCGGGGCACCAAGTTCGTCCAGCGGAAAAAGGCCACAAAAACGGGTGGGCTATAGCCTTGGGGGGTGGGGCTGGCCAACTTCATCCGCCGGACTCGGAATGGCGCGAGACTTTGCGAGGGGCCTCCGTGTGCCAAAAATAGGCCGTGGGCACAGCCGCGCAAAAATAACCGCCCAAGGCCGGGCACCAAGTTCGTCCAGCGGAAAAAGGCCACAAAAAGCGGGTGGGCTATAGCCTTGGGGGTGGGGCGGCCAACTCGTCCGCCGGACTCGGAATGGCGCGAGACTTTGCGAGGGGCCACCGGGTGCCAAAAATAGGCTTGGGCACAGCCGCGCCTGCAAATAACCGCCCGAAGGCCGGGCGCCAAGTTCGTCCAGCGGAAAAAGGCCACAAAACGGGTGGGCTATAGCCTTGGGGGTGGGGCTGGCCAACTCCGTCCGCGGACTCGGAATGGCGCGAGACATTGCGAGGGCCTCCGTGTTCCAAAAATAGGCCGCGGATACAGCCGCGCCCAAAAATAACCGCCCGAAGGCCGGGCGCCAAGTTCGTCCAGCGGAAAAAGGCCACAAAACGGGTGGGCTATAGCCTTGGGGGTGGGGCAGGCCAACCGTCCGCCCGGACTCGGAATGGCGCGAGACTTTGCGAGGGCCTCCGTGTGCCAAAAATAGGCCGCAGGGCACAGCCGCGCCCAAAAATAACCGCCCGAAGGCCGGGCGCCAAGTTCGTCCAGCGGAAAAAGGCCACAAAAACGGGTGGGCTATAGCCTTGGGGGTGGGGCTGGCCCACCGTCCGCCCGGACTCGGAATGGCGCGAGACTTTACGAGGGCCTCCGTGTGCCAAAAATTGGCGCGGGCACAGCCGCGCCAAAATAACCGTCCGAAGGCCGGGCGCCATGTCCGTCCATCGGAAAAAGGCCACAAAAACGGGTGGGCAATAGCCTTGGGGGTGTGGCTGGCCAACCGTCCGCCGGACTCGGAATGGCGCGAGACTGCGAGGGGCCTCCGTGTGCCAAAAATTGGCCGCGGGCACATCCAGCTACAAAAATAACCGCCCGAAGGCCGGGCGCCAAGTTCGTCCAGCGGAAAAAGGCCACAAAAACGGGTGGGCTATAGCCTTGGGGGTGGGGCTGGCCAACTTCGTCCGCGGACTCGGAATGGCGCGAGACTTTGTAAGGGGCCTCCGTGTACCAAACATAGGTCATGGACACAGCCGCGCCAAAAATAACCGCCCGAAGGCCGGGCGACAAGTTCGTCCAGCGGAAAAAGGCCACAAAACCGGGTGGGCTATAGCCTTGGGGGTGGGGCTGGCCAACCGTCCGCGGACTCGGAATGGCGAGACTTTGCGAGGGCCTCCGTGAGCCAAAAAATAGGCCGCGGACACAGCCGCGCTTAAAAATAACCGCCCGAAGGCCGGGCGCCAAGTTCGTCCAGCGGAAAAGGGCCACAAAAAGCGGGTGGGCTATAGCCTTGGGGGTGGGGCTGGCCAACCGTCCGCCGGACTCGGAATGGCGCGAGACTTTGCGAGGGCCTCCGTGTTCCAAAATAGGCCGCGGATACAGCCGCGCCCAAAAATAACCGCCCAAGGCCGGGCGCCAAGTTCGTCCAGCGGAAAAAGGCCACAAAATGGGTGGGCTATAGCCTTGGGGGTGGGGCCGGCCAACATCGTCCGCGGGACTCGGAATGGCGCGAGACTTTGCGAGGGCCTCCGTGTGCCAAAAATAGGCCGCGGGCACAGCCGCGCCAAAAATAACCCCGAAGGCCGGGCGCCAAGTTCGTCCAGCGGAAAAAGGCCACAAAAACGGGTGGGCTATAGCCTTGGGGTGGGGCTGGCCAACTTCGTCCGCCGGACTCGGAATGGCGTGAGACTTTGCGAGGGCCTCCGTGTTCCAAAAATAGGCCATGGATACAGCCGCGCCTTAAAAATAACCGCCCGAAGGCCGGGCGCCAAGTTCGTCCAGCGGAAAAAGGCCACAAAAATGGGTGGGCTATAGCCTTGGGGGTGGGGCCGGCCAACCGTCCGCCCGGACTCGGAATGGCGCGAGACTTTGCGAGGGGCCTCCGTGTGCCAAAAATAGGCATGGGCACAGCCGCGCCTAAAAATAACCGCCCGAAGGCCGGGCGCCAAGTTCGTCCAGCGGAAAAAGGCCACAAAACGGGTGGGCTATAGCCTTGGGGGTGGGGCTGGCCAACTTCGTCCGCGGACTCGGAATGGCGCGAGACTTTGCGGGGACTCCGTGTGCCAAAAATAGGCCGCGGGCACAGCCGCGCAAAAATAACCGCCCGAAGGCCGGGCGCCAAGTTCGTCGAGCGGAAAAAGGCCACAAAACGGGTGGGCTATAGCCTTGGGGGTGGGGCTGGCCAACTTCGTCCCCGGAGTCGGAATGGCGCGAGACTTTACGAGGGGCCTCCGTGTGCCAAAAATAGGTCGCGGGCACAGCCGCGCCCAAAAATAACCGCCCGAAGGCCGGGGCGCCAAGTTCGTCCATCGGAAAAAGGCCACAAAAACGGGTGGGCTATAGCCTTGGGGGGTGGGGCTGGCCAACTTCATCCGCCGGACTCGGAATGGCGCGAGACATTGCGAGGGGCCTCCGTGTGCCAAAAATAGGTTGCGGGCACAGCCGCGCCCAAAAATAACCGCCCGAAGGCCGGGGCGCCAAGTTCGTCCAGCGGAAAAAGGCTACAAAAACGGGTGGGCTATAGCCTTGGGGGGTGGGGCTGGCCAACTTCGTCCGCCGGACTCGGAATGGCGCGAGACTTTGTAAGGGGCCTCCGTGTGCCAAACATAGGCCGCGGACACAGCCGCGCCCAAAAATAACCGCCCGAAGGCCGGGGCGACAAGTTCGTCCAGCGGAAAAAGGCCACAAAAACGGGTGGGCTATAGCCTTGGGGGGTGGGGCTGGCCAACTTCGTCCGCCGGACTCGGAATGGCGCGAGACTTTGCGAGGGGCCTCCGTGAGCCAAAAATAGGCCGCGGACACAGCCGCGCCAAAAAATAACCACCCGAAGGCCGGGGCGCCAAGTTCGTCCAGCGGAAAAGGGCCACAAAAACGGGTGGGCTATAGCCTTGGGGGGTGGGGCTGGCCAACTTCGTCCGCCGGACTCGGAATGGCGCGAGACTTTGCGAGGGGCCTCCGTGTTCCAAAAATAGGCCGCGGATACAGCCGCGCCCAAAAATAACAGCCCGAAGGCCGGGGCGCCAAGTTCGTCCAGCGGAAAAAGGCCACAAAAATGGGTGGGCTATAGCCTTGGGGAGTGGGGCCGGCCCACTCCCCAACTTCGTCCGCCGGACTCGGAATGGCGCGAGACTTTGCGAGGGGCCTCCGTGTGCCAAAAATAGGCCGCGGGCACAGCCGCGCCCAAAAATAACCGCCCGAAGGCCGGGGCGCCAAGTTCGTCCAGCGGAAAAAGGCCACAAAAACGGGTGGGCTATAGCCTTGGGGGGTGGGGCTGGCCAACTTCGTCCGCCGGACTCGGAATGGCGCGAGACTTTGCGAGGGGACTCCGTGTGCCAAAAATAGGCCGCGGGCACAGCCGCGCCCAAAAATAACCGCCCGAAGGCCGGGGCGCCAAGTTCGTCCAGCGGAAAAAGGCCACAAAAACGGGTGGGCTATAGCCTTGGGGGGTGGGGCTGGCCAACTTCGTCCGCGGACTTGGAATGGCGCGAGACTTTGCGAGCGGCCTCCGTGTGCCAAAAAATAGGTCGCAGGCACAGCCGCGCCCAAAAATAACCGCCCGAAGGCCGGGCGCCAAGTTCGTCCATCGGAAAAAGTCCACAAAACGGGTGGGCTATAGCCTTGGGGGTGGGGCTGGCCAACCGTCCGCCTGACTCGGAATGGCGCGAGACTTTGCGAGGTGCCTCCGTGCGCTAAAAATAGGCCCCAGGCGCAGCCGCGCCCAAAAATAACCGCCCGAAGGCCCGGGCGCCAAGTTCGTCCAGCGGAAAAAGGCCACAAAAACGGGTGGGCTATAGCCTTGGGGGGTGGGGCTGGCCAACTTCGTCCGCCGGACTCGGAATGGCGCGAGACTTTGCTAGGGGCCTCCGTGTGCCAAAAATAGGCCGCGGGCACAGCCGCGCCCAAAGATAACCGCTCGAAGGCCGGGGCGCCAAGTTCGTCCAGCGGAAAAAGGCCACAAAAACGGGTGGGCTATAGCCTTTGGGGGTGGGGCTGGCCAACTTCGTCCGCCGGATTCGGAATGGCGCGAGACTTTGCGAGGGGCCCCCGTGTGCCAAAAATAGGCCGCGGGCACAGCCGCGCCCAAAACTAACTGCCCGAAGGTCGGGGCGCCAAGTTCGTCCAGCGGAAAAAGGCCACAAAAACGGGTGGGCTATAGCCTTGGGGGGTGGGGCTGGCCAACTTCGTCCGCCGGACTCGGAATGGCGCGAGACATTGCGAGGGGCCTCCGTGTGCCAAAAATAGGTCGCGGGCACAGCCGCGCCCAAAAATAACCGCCCGAAGGCCGGGGCGCCAAGTTCGTCCAGCGGAAAAAGGCTACAAAAACGGGTGGGCTATAGGCTTGGGGGGTGGGGCTGGCCAACTTCGTCCGCCGGACTCGGAATGGCGCGAGACTTTGCGAGGGGCCTCCGTGTGCCAAAAATAGGCCGCGGGCACAGCCGCGCCCAAAAATAACCGTCCGAAGGCCGAGGCGCCAAGTTCGTCCAGCGGAAAAAGGCCACAAAAACGGGTGGGCTATAGCCTTGGGGGTTGGGGCTGGCCGACTTCGTCCGCCGGACTCGGAATGGCGCGAGACTTTGCGAGGGGCCTCCGTGTGCCAAAAAATAGGCCGTGGACACAGCCGCGCCCTAAAATAACCGCCCGAAGGCCGGGGCGTCAAGTTCGTCCATCGGAAAAAGGCCACAAAAACGGGTGGGCTATAGCCTTGGGGGGTGTGGCTGGCCAACTTCGTCCGCCGGACTCGGAATGGCGCGAGACTTTGCGAGGGGCCTCCGTGTGCCAAAAATAGGCCGCGGGCACATCCGCGCCCAAAAATAACCACCCGAAGGCCGGGGCGCCAAGTTCGTCCAGCGGAAAAAGGCCACAAAAACGGGTGGGCTATAGCCTTGGGGGGTGGGGCTGGCCAACTTCGTCCGCCGGACTCGGAATGGCGCGAGACTTTGGAAGGGGCCTCCGTGTGCCAAAAATAGGCCGCGGGCACAGCCGCACCCAAAAATAACCGCCCGAAGGCCGGGCCGACAAGTTCGTCCAGCGGAAAAAGGCCACAAAAACGGGTGGGCTATAGCCTTGGGGGGTGGGGCTGGCCAACTTCGTCCGCCGGACTCGGAATGGCGCGAGACTTTGCGAGGGGCCTCCGTGAGCCAAAAATGGGCCGGGGACACAGCCGCGCCAAAAAATAACCGCCCGAAGGCCGGGGCGCCAAGTTCGTCCGGCGGAAAAAGGCCACAAAACGGGTGGGCTATAGCCTTGGGGGTGGGGCTGGCCAACCAGCCCCGCCGGCCTCGGAATGGCGCGAGACTTTGCGAAGGGCCTCCGTGTGCCAAAAATAGGCCGCGGGCACAGCCGCGGCCAAAAATAACTGCCCGAAGGCCGGGGCGCCAAGTTCGTCCAGCGGAAAAAGGCCACAAAAACGGGTGGGCTATAGCCTTGGGGGGTGGGGCTGGCCAACTTCGTCCGCCGGACTCGGAATGGCGCGAGACTTTGCGAGGGGCCTCCGTGTGCCAAAAATAGGCCGCAGACACAGCCGCTAAAAAATAACCGCCGAAGGCCGGGTCTCCATTTTCGTCCTGCGTAAAAAGGCCACAAAACCGGGGGGGCTATAGCCTTGGGGGTGGGGCTGGCCAACTTCGTCCGCCGGACTCGGAATGGCGCGAGACTTTGCGAGGGGCCTCCGTGTGCCAAAAATAGGCCGCGACGCAGCCGCGCCTTTAAAAATAACCGCCCGGAGGCCGGGGCGCCAAGTTCGTCCAGTGGAAAAAGGCCACAAAAACGGGTGGGCTATAGCCTTGGGGTGGGGCTGGCCAACTTCGTCCGCCGGACTCGGAATGGCGCGAGACTTTGCGAGGGGCCTCCGTGTGCCAAAAAAATAGGCCATGGCACAGCCGCGCCCAAACATAACCGCCCGACGGCCGGGGCGCCAAGTGCGTCCAGCGGAAAAAGGCCACAAACCCCGGTGGGCTATAGCATGGGGGGGTGGGGCTGGCCAACTTCGTCCGCCGGACTCGGAATGGCGCGAGACTTTGCGAACGGCCTCCGTGTGCCAAAAAATAGGCCTTGGCACAGCCGCGCCAAAAATAACTGCCCAAGGTCGGGCGCCAAGTTCGTCCAGCGGAAAAAGGCCACAAAAACGGGTGGGCTATAGCCTTGGGGGGTGGGGCTGGCCAACTTCGTCCGCCGGACTCGGAATGGCGCGAGACATTGCGAGGGGCCTCCGTGTGCCAAAAATAGGTCGCGGGCACAGCCGCGCCCAAAAATAACCGCCCGAAGGCCGGGGCGCCAAGTTCGTCCAGTGGAAAAAGGCTACAAAAACGGGTGGGCTATAGCCTTGGGGGGTGGGGCTGGCCAACTTCGTCCGCCGGACTCGGAATGGCGCGAGACTTTGTGAGGGGCCTCCGTGTGCCAAAAATAGGCCGCGGGCACAGCCGCGCCCAAATATAACCGCCCGAAGGCCGGGGCGCCAAGTTCGTCCAGCGGAAAAAGGCCACAAAAACGGGTGGGCTATAGCCTTGGGTGGTGGGGCTGGCCAACTTCGTCCGCCGGACCCGGAATGGTGCGACACTTTGGAGGGGCCTCGGTGAGCCAAAAATAGGCCGCGGGCACAGCCGCGCCAAAAAATAACTGCCCGAAGGCCGCGACACCAATTTCGTCCAGCGGAAAAAGGCCACAAAAACGGGTGGGCTATAGCCTTGGGGGGTGGGGCAGCCCAACTTCGTCCGCCGGATTCGGAATGGCGCGAGAGTTTGCGAGGGGCCCCCGTGTGCCAAAAATAGGTCGCGGGCACAACCGCGCCCAAAAATAACCGCCCGAAGGCCGGGGCGCCAAGTTCGTCCTGCGGAAAAAGGCTACAAAAACGGGTGGGCTATAGCCTTGGGGGGTGGGGCTGGCCCACTTCGTCCGCCGGATTCGGAATGGCGCGACACTTTGCGAGGGGCCCCCGTGTGCCAAAAATAGGCCGCGGGCACAGCCGCGCCCAAATATAACCGCCCGAAGGCCCGGGCGCCAAGTTCGTCCAGCGGAAAAAGGCCACAAAAACGGGTGGGCTATAGCCTTGGGGGGTGGGGCTGGCCAACTTCGTCCGCCGGAATCGGAATGGCGCGAGACTTTGCGAGGGGCCCCCGTGTGCCAAAAATAGGCCGCGGGCACAGCCGCGCCCAAAAATAACTGCCCGAAGGCCGGGGCGCCAAGTTCGTCCAGCGGAAAAAGGCCACAAAAACGGGTGGGCTATAGCCTTGGGGGGTGGGGCTGGCCAACTTCGTCCGCCGGATTCGGAATGGCGCGAGAGTTTGCGAGGGGCCCCCGTGTGCCAAAAATAGGTCGCGGGCACAGCCGGGCCCAAAAATAACCGCCCGAAGGTCGGGGCGCCATGTTCGTCCTGCGGAAAAAGGCCACAAAAACGGGTGGGCAATAGCCTTGGGGGGTGGGGCTGGCCAACTTCGTCCGCACGACTCGGAATGGCGCGAGACTTTGCGAGGGGCCTCCGTGTACCAAAAATAGGCCGCGGGCACAGCCGCGCCCAAAAATAACCACCCGAAGGTCGGGGTGCCAAGTTCGTCCAGTGGAAAAAGGCCACAAAAACGGGTGGGCTATAGCCTTGGGGGGTGGGGCTGGCCACCTTCGTCCGCCGGACTCGGAATGGCGCGAGACTTTGCGAGGGGCCTCCGTGTGCCAAAAATAGGCCAGGGCGCGGACGCAGCCGCGCCAAAGATAACCGCCCGAAGGCCTTGGCGCCACGTTCGTCCAGCGTAAAAAGGCCACAAAACCGGGTGGGCTATAGCCTTGGGGGGTGGGGCTGGCCACCTTCGTCCGCCGGACTCGGAATGGCGCGAGACTTTGCGAGGGGCCTCCGTGTGCCAAAAATAGGCCGCGGACACAGCCGCGTCCAAAAATAACCGGCCGACGGCCGGAGCGCCAAGTTCGTCCTGCGAAAAAAGGCCACAAAACGGGTGGGCTATAGCCTTGGGGGGTGGGGCTGGCCAACTTCGTCCGCCGGACTCGGAATGGCGCGAGACTTTGCGAGGGGCCTCCGTGTGCCAAAAATAGGCCGCGGGCACAGCCGCGCCCAAAAATAACCGTCCGAAGGCTGGGCGCCTGGTTCGTCCAGCGGAAAAGGCCACAAAAACGGGTGGGCTATAGCCTTGGGGGTGGGGCTGGCCAATTTCGATCGCGGACTCGGAATAGTGCGAGACTTTACGAGGGCCTCCGTGTGTGCCAAAAATAGGCATGGGCACAGCCGCGCCCAAAAAAACCGCCCAAGGCCGGGCGCCAAGTTCGTCCAGCGGAAAAAGGCCACAAAAACGGGTGGGCAATAGCCTTGGGCGTGGGGCTGGCCAACTTCGTCCCGCGGACTCGTAATGGCGCGAGACTTTGCGAGGGGCCTCCGTGTGCCAAAAATAGGCCGCGGACACAGCCGCGCCAAAAATAACCGCCCGAAGGCCGGGGCGCCAAGTTCGTCCAGCGGAAAAAGGCCACAAAAACGGGTGGGCTATAGCCTTGGGGGGTGGGGCTGGCCGACTTCAACGGACTCGGAATGGCGCGAGATTTTGCGAGGGTCTCCGTGTGAAAAAATAAGCCGCGGGCACAGCCGCGCCAAAAAACCGCCCAAGGCCGGGCGCCAAGTTCATCCAGCGGAAAAAGGCCACAAAAACGGGTGGGCTATAGCCTTGGGGGTGGTGCTGGCCCACCGTCCGCCGCGGACTCGGAATGGCGCGAGACTTTGCGGCGGCCTCCGTGTGTCAAAAATAGGCCATGGGCACAGCCGCGCCAGAAATAACCGCCCGAAGGCCGGGCGCCAAGTTCGTCCAGCGGAAAAACGCCACAAAAACGGGTGGGCTATAGCCTTGGGGGGTGGGGCAGGCCAACTTCGTCCGCCGGACTCGGAATAGCGCGAGACTTTGCGAGCGGCCTCCGTGCGCCAAAAATAGGCCGCGGGCACAGCCGCGCCCAAAAATAACCGCCCGAAGGCCGGGGCGCCAAGTTCGTCCAGCGGAAAAAGGCCACAAAAACGGGTGGGCTATAGCCTTGCGGGGTGGGGCTGGCCGACTTCGTCCGCCGGACTCGGAATGGCGCGAGACTTTGCGAGTGGCCTCCGTGTGCCAAAAATAGGCCGCGGGCACAGCCGCGCCCAAAAATAACCGCCCGAAGGCCGGGGCGCCAAGTTCGTCCAGCGGAAAAAGGCCACAAAAACGGGTGGGCTATAGCCTTGGGGGGTGGGGCTGGCCAACTTCGTCCGGCGGACTCGGAATGGTGCGAGACTTTGCGAGGGGTCTCCGTGTGAAAAAAATAGGCCGCGGACACAGCTGCGCCCAAAAAAAACCGCCCGAAGGCCGGGGCGCCAAGTTCATCCAGCGGAAAAAGGCCACAAAAACGGGTGGGCTATAGCCTTGGGGGGTGGTGCTGGCCCACTTCGTCCGCCGGACTCGGAATGGCGCGAGACTTTGCGAGCGGCCTCCGTGTGTCAAAAATAGGCTGCGGGCACAGCCGCGCCCAGAAATAACCGCCCGAAGGCCGGGGCGCCAAGTTCGTCCAGCGGAAAAACGCCACAAAAACGGGTGGGCTATAGCCTTGGGGAGTGGGGCAGGCCAACTTCGTCCGCCGGACTCGGAATAGCGCGAGACTTTGCGAGCGGCCTCCGTGCGCCAAAAATAGGCCGCGGGCACAGCCGCGCCCAAAAATAACCGCCCGAAGGCCGGGGCGCCAAGTTCGTCCAGCGGAAAAAGGCCACAAAAACGGGTGGGCTATAGCCTTGCGGGGTGGGGCTGGCCGACTTCGTCCGCCGGACTCGGAATGGCGCGAGACTTTGCGAGTGGCCTCCGTGTGCCAAAAATAGGCCGCGGCCACAGCCGCACCCAAAAATAACCGCCCGAAGGCCGGGGCGCCAAGTTCGTCCAGCGGAAAAAGGCCACAAAACCGGGTGGGCTATAGCCTTGGGGGGTGGGGCTGGCCCACTTCGTCCGCCGGACTCGGAATGGCGCGAGACTTTGCGAGGGGCCTCCGTGTACCAAAAATAGGCCGCGGGCACAGCCGCGCCCAAAAATAACAGCCCGAAGGCCGGGCACCAAGTTCGTCCAGCGGAAAAAGGCCACAAAAACGTGTGGGGTATAGCCTTGGGGGGTGGGGCTGGCCAACTTCGTCCGCCGGACTCGGAATGGCGCGAGACTTTGCGAGGGGCCTCCGTGTGCCAAAAATAGGCCGCGGGCACAGCCGCGCCCAAAAAAAACCGCCCGAAGGCCGGGGCGCCAAGTTCGTCCAGCGGAAAAAGGCCACAAAAACGTGTGGGGTATAGCCTTGGGGGGTGGGGCTGGCCAACTTCGTCCGCCGGACTCGGAATGGCGCGAGACATTGCGAGGGGCCTCCGTGTGCCAAAAATAGGCCGCGGGCACAGCCGCGCCCAAAAATAACCGCCCGAAGGCCGTTGCGCCAAGTTCGTCCTGCGGAAAAAGGCCACAAAAACGGGTGGGCTATAGCCTTGGGGGGTGGGGCTGGCCAAATTCGTCCGCCGGACTCGGAATGGCGCGAGACTTTGCGAGGGGCCTCCGTGTGCCAAAAATAAACCGTGGACACAGCCGCGCCCAAAAATAACCGCCCGAAGGCCGGGGCGCCAAGTTCGTCCAGCGGAAAAAGGCCACAAAAACGGGTGCGCTATAGGCTTGGGGGGTGGGGCTGGCCAACTTCGTCCGCCGGACTCGGAATGGCGCGAGACTTTGCGAGGGGCCTCCGTGTGCCAAAAATAGGCCGCGGGCACAGCCGCGCCCAAAAATAACCGCCCGAAGGCCTTCGCCAAGTTCGTCCAGCGGAAAAAGGCCACAAAACGGGTGGGCTATAGCCTTGGGGGTGGGGCTGGCCAACCGTCCGCCCGCCGGACTCGGAATGGCGCGAGACTTTGCGGCGGCCTCCGTGCGCGCCAAAATAGGCCGCGGCACAGCCACGCCAATAATAACCGCCCGAAGGCCGGGCGCCAAGTTCGTCCAGCGGAAAAAGGCCACAAAAACGGGTGGGCTATAGCCTTGGGGGTGGGGCTGGCCAACCGTCCGCCGGACTCGGAATGGCGCGAGACTTTGCGAGGGCCTCCGTGTGCCAAAAATAGGCCGCGGGCACAGCCGCGCCCAAAAATAACCGCCCGAAGGCCGTTGCGCCAAGTTCGTCCTGCGAAAAAAGGCCACAAAACGGGTGGGCTATAGCCTTGGGGGTGGGGCTGGCCAACTGGTCCGCCGGACTCGGAATGGCGCGAGACGTTGCGAGGGGCCTCCGTGCGCCAAAAATAGGCCCCGGGCACAGCCGCGCCAAAAATAACCGCCCGAAGGCCGTTGCGCCAAGTCTGTCCCTGCGGAAAAAGGCCACAAAAACGGGATGGCTATAGCCTTGGGGGGTTGGGCTGGCCAAATTCGTCCGCCGGACTCGGAATGGCGCGAGACTTTGCGAGGGGCCTCCGTGTGCCAAAAATAAACCGTGGGCACAGCCGCGCCCAGAAATAACCGCCCGAAGGCCGGGGCGCCAAGTTCGTCCAGCGGAAAAAGGCCACAAAAACGGGTGCGCTATAGGCTTGGGGGGTGGGGCTGGCCAACTTCGTCCGCCGGACTCGGAATGGCGTGAGACTTTGCGAGGGGCCTCCGTGTGCCAAAAATAGGCCGCGAGCACAGCCGCGCCCAAAAATACCCGCCCGAAGGCCGGGGCGCCAAGTTCGTCCAGCGGAAAAAGGCCACAAAAACGGGTGGGCTATAGCCTTGGGGGGTGGGGCTGGCCCACTTCGTCTGCCGGACTCGGAATGGCGCGAGACTTTGCGAGCGGCCTCCGTGTGTCAAAAATAGGCCGCAGGCACAGCCGCGCCCAGAAATAACCGCCCGAAGGCCGGGGCGCCAAGTTCGTCCAGCGAAAAAAGGCCACAAAAACGGGTGGGCTATAGCCTTGGGGGGTGGGGCATGCCAACTTCGTCCGCCGGACTCGGAATGGCGCGAGACTTTGCGAGCGGCATCCGTGCGCCAAAAATAGGCCGCGGGCACAGCCGCGCCCAATAATAACCGCCCGAAGGCCGGGGCTCCAAGTTCGTCCAGCGGAAAAGGCCACAAAACGGGTGGGCTATAGCCTTGGGGGTGGGGCTGGCCAACCGTCCGCGGACTCGGAATGGCGCGAGACTTTTCGAGCGGCCTCCGTGTGCCAAAAATAGGCCTCGGGCACAGCCTCGCCCTAAAATAATCGCCCGATGTCCGGGGCTCAAAGTTCGTCCAGCGGAAAAAGGCCACAAAAACGGGTGGGCTATAGCCGTGGGGTGTAGGGCTGGCCAACTTCGTCCACCGGACTCGGAATGGCGCGACTTTGCGCAGCGGCCTCCGTGTGGCAAAAATAGGCCGCGGGCACAGCCGCGCCAAAAATAACCGCCCGAAGGCCGCGGCGCCAAGTTCGTCCAGCGGAAAAAGGCCACAAAAACGGGTGGGCTATAGCCTTGGGGGTGGGGCAGGCCAACTCGTCCGCCGGACACGGAATGGCGCGAGACTGCGGCGGCCTCCGTGTGGCAAAAATAGGCCATGGGCACAGCCGCGCCCAAAAATAACCCCCCTACGGCCGGGGCGCCAAGTTCGTCCAGCGGAAAAAGGCCACAAAAACGGGTGGGCTATAGCCTTGGGGGTGGGGCTGGCCCACTTCGTCCGCCGGACTCGGAATGGCGCGAGACTTTGCGAGCGGCCTCCGTGCGCTAAAAATAGGCCGCGGGCACAGCCGCGCCCAATAATAACCGCCCGAAGGCCGGGGCGTCAAGTTCGTCCAGCGGAAAAAGGCCACAAAAACGGGTGGGCTATAGCCTTGGGGGGTGGGGCTGGCCAACTTCGTCCGCCGGACTCGGAATGGCGCGAGACATTGCGAGGGGCCTCCGTGTGCCAAAAATAGGCCGCGGGCACGGCCAAAAATAACCGCCCGAAGGCCGTTGCGCCAAGTTCGTCCTGCGGAAAAAGGCCACAAAAACGGGTGGGCTATAGCCTTGGGGGGTGGGGCTGGCCAAATTCGTCCGCCGGACTCGGAATGGCGCGAGACTTTGCGAGGGGCCTCCGTGTGCCAAAAATAAACCGTGGACACAGCCGCGCCCAAAAATAACCGCCCGAAGGCCGGGGCGCCAAGTTCGTCCAGCGGAAAAAGGCCACAAAAACGGGTGCGCTATAGGCTTGGGGGGTGGGGCTGGCCAACTTCGTCCGCCAGACTCGGAATGGCGTGAGACTTTGCGAGGGGCCTCCGTGTGCCAAAAATAGGCCGCGGACACAGCCGCGCCCAAAAATAACCGCCCGAAGGCCGGGGCGCCAAGTTCGTCCAGCGGAAAAAGGCCACAAAAACGGGTGGGCTATAGCCTTGGGGGGTGGGGCTGGCCGACTTCGTCCGCCGGACTCGGAATGGCGCGAGACTTTGCGAGCGGCCTCCGTGTGCCAAAAATAGGCCGCGGGCACAGCCGCGCCCAAAAATAACCGCCCGAAGGCCGGGGCGCCAAGTTCGTCCAGCGGAAAAAGGCCACAAAAACGGGTGGGCTATAGCCTTCGGGGGTGGGGCTGGCCAATTTCGTCTGCCGGACTTGGAATGGTGCGAGACTTTACGAGGGGCCTCCGTGTGCCAAAAATAGGCCGCGGGCACAGCCGCGCCCAAAAAAAACCGCCCGAAGGCCGGGGCGCCAAGTTCGTCCAGCGGAAAAAGGCCACAAAAACGGGTGGGCTATAGCCTTGGGGGGTGGGGCTGGCCCACTTCGTCCGCCGGACTCGGAATGGCGCGAGACTTTGGGAGGGGCCTCCGTGTGCCAAAAATAGGCCGCGGGCACAGCCGCGCCCAAAAATAACAGCCCGAAGGCCGGGCGCCAAGTTCGTCCAGCGGAAAAAGGCCACAAAAACGTGTGGGCTATAGCCTTGGGGGGTGGGGCTGGCCAACTTCGTCCGCCGGACTCGGAATGGCGCAAGACTTTGCGAGGGGCCTCCGTGTGCCAAAAATAGGCCGCGGGCACAGCCGCGCCCAAAGAAAACCGCCCGAAGGCCGGGGCGCCAAGTTCGTCCATCGGAAAAAGGCCACAAAAACGGGTGGGCTATAGCCTTGGGGGTGGGGCTGGCCCACTTCGTCCGCCGGACTCGGAATGGCGCGAGACTTTGCGAGGGGCCTCCGTGTGCCAAAAATAGGCCGCGGGCACAGCCGCGCCCAAAAATAACCGCCCGAAGGCCGGGCGCCAAGTTCGTCCAGCGGAAAAAGGCCACAAAAACATGTCGGAGATATCATGGGCGGTAGGTCCTGGCCCACTGCGTACCCCGGACTCGGAATGGCGCGAGACGTTGCGAGGGGCCTCCGTGGGCCAAAAAATAGGCCAGGGCACAGCCGCGCCAAAAAAAAACGCCCAAGGCCGGGGCGCCAAGTTCGTCCAGCGGAAAAAGGCCACAAAAACGGTTGGGTTATTGCCTTGGGGGTGGGGCTGGCCCACTTCGTCCGCCGGACTCGGAATGGCGCGACACTTTGCGAGCGGCCTCCGTGTGTCAAAAATAGGCCGCGGGCACAGCCGCGCCCAGAAATAACCGCCCGAAGGCCGGGGCGCCAAGTTCGTCCAGCGGAAAAAGGCCACAAAAACGGGTGGGCTATAGCCTTGGGGGGTGGGGCAGGCCAACTTCGTCCGCCGGACTCGGAATGGCGCGAGACTTTTTGAGCGGCCTCCGTGCGCCAAAAATAGGCCGCGGGCACAGCCGCGCCCAATAATAACCGCCCGAAGGCCGGGGCGCCAAGTTCGTCCAGCGGAAAAAGGCCACAAAAACGGGTGGGCTATAGCCTTGGGGGGTGGGGCAGGCCAACTTCGTCCGCCGGACTCGGAATGGCGCGAGACTTTGCGAGCGGCCTCCGTGTGGCAAAAATAGGCCGCGGGCACAGCCGCGCCCAAAAATAACCGCCCGAAGGCCGGGGCGCCAAGTTCGTCCAGCGGAAAAAGGCCACAAAAACGGGTGGGCTATAGCCTTGGGGGGTGGGGCTGGCCCACTTCGTCCGCCGGACTCGGAATGGCGCGAGACTTTAAGAGGGGCCTCCGTGTGCCAAAAATAGGCCGCGGGCACAGCCGCGCCCAAAAATAACAGCCCGAAGGCCGGGCGCCAAGTTCGTCCAGCGGAAAAAGGCCACAAAAACGTGTGGGGTATAGCCTTGGGGGGTGGGGCAGGCCAACTTCGTCCGCCGGACTCGGAATGGCGCGAGACTTTGCGAGCGGTCTCCGTGTGCCAAAACTAGGCCGCGGGCACAGCCGCGCCCAAAAATAACCGCCCGAAGGCCGGGCTGCCAAGTTCGTCCAGCGGAAAAAGGCCACAAAAACGGGTGGGCTATAGCCTTGGGGGGTGGGGCTGGCCCACTTCGTCCGCCGGACTCGGAATGGCGCGAGACTTTAAGAGGGGCCTCCGTGTGCCAAAAATAGGCCACGGGCACAGCCGCGTCCAAAAATAACAGCCCGAAGGCCGGGCGCCAAGTTCGTCCAGCGGAAAAAGGCCACAAAAACGTGTGGGGTATAGCCTTGGGGGTTGGGGCTGGCCAACTTCGTCCGCCGGACTCGGAATGACGCGAGACTTTGCGAGCGGCCTCCGTGTGCCAAAAATAGGCCGCGGGCACAGCCACGCCCGAAAATAATCGCCCGAAGGCCGGGGCGCAAAGTTCGTCCAGCGGAAAAAGGCCACAAAAACGGGTGGGCTATAGCCTTGGGGTGTAGGGCTGGCCAACTTCGTCCGCCGGACTCGGAATGGCGCGAGACTTTGCGAGCGGCCTCCGTGTGGCAAAAATAGGCCGCGGACACAGCCGCGCCCAAAAATAACCGCCCGAAGGCCGGCCGCCCAGTTAGGACAGCGGAAAAAGGCCCCCAAAAAGGGGGGGCAAATCCCTGGGGGGTGGGGCAGGCCAACTTCGTCCGCCGGACTCGGAATGGCGCGAGACTTTGCGAGCGGCCTCCGTGTGCCAAAAATAGGCCGCGGGCACAGCCGCGCCCAAAAATAACCGCCCGAAGGCCGGGGCGCCAAGTTCGTCCAGCGGAAAAAGGCCACAAAAACGGGTGGGCTATAGCCTTGGGGGGTGGGGCTGGCCCACTTCGTCCGCCGGACTCGGAATGGCGCGAGACTTTAAGAGGGGCCTCCGTGTGCCAAAAATAGGCCGCGGGCACAGCCGCGCCCAAAAATAACAGCCCGAAGGCCGGGCGCCAAGTTCGTCCAGCGGAAAAAGGCCACAAAAACGTGTGGGGTATAGCCTTGGGGGGTGGGGCTGGCCAACTTCGTCCGCCGGACTCGGAATGGCGCGAGACTTTGCGAGGGGCCTCCGTGTGCCAAAAATAGGCCGCGGGCACAGCCGCGCCCAAAAAAAACCGCCCGAAGGCCGGGGCGCCAAGTTCGTCCAGCGGAAAAAGGCCACAAAAACGGGTGGGCTATAGCCTTGGGGGGTGGGGCAGGCCAACTTCGTCCGCCGGACTCGGAATGGCGCGAGACTTTGCGAGCGGCCTCCGTGCGCCAAAAATAGGCCGCGGGCACAGCCGCGCCCAATAATAACCGCCTGAAGCCCGGGGCGCCAAGTTCGTCCAGCGGAAAAAGGCCACAAAAACGGGTGGGCTATAGCCTTGGGGGGTGGGGCTGGCCAACTTCGTCCGCCGGACTCGGAATGGCGCGAGACTTTGCGAGCGGCCTCCGTGTGCCAAAAATAGGCCGCGGCCACAGCCACGCCCGAAAATAATCGCCCGAAGGCCGGGGCGCAAAGTTCGTCCAGCGGAAAAAGGCCACAAAAACGGGTGGGCTATAGCCTTGGGGTGTAGGGCTGGCCAACTTCGTCCGCCGGACTCGGAATGGCGCGAGACTTTGCGAGGGGCCTCCGTGTGCCAAAAATAGGCCGCGGGCACAGCCGCGCCCAAAAAAAACCGCCCGAAGGCCGGGGCGCCAAGTTCGTCCAGCGGAAAAAGGCCACAAAAACGGGTGGGCTATAGCCTTGGGGGGTGGGGCAGGCCAACTTCGTCCGCCGGACTCGGAATGGCGCGAGACTTTGCGAGCGGCCTCCGTGTGCCAAAAATAGGCCGCGGGCACAGCCGCGCCCAAAAATAACCGCCCGAAGGCCGGGGCGCCAAGTTCGTCCAGCGGAAAAAGGCCACAAAAACGGGTGGGCTATAGCCTTGGGGGGTGGGGCTGGTCCACTTCGTCCGCCGAACTCGGAATGGCGCGAGACTTTGCGAGCGGCCTCCGTGTGCCAAAAATAGGCCGCGGGCACAGCCGCGCCCAAAAATAACCGCCCGAAGGCCGGGACGCCAAGTTCGTCCAGCGGAAAAAGGCCACAAAAACGGGTGGGCTATAGCCTTGGGGTGTGGGGCTGGCCAACTTCGTCAACCGGACTCGGAATGGCGCGAGACTTTGCGAACGGCCTCCGTGTGTCAAAAATAGGCCGCAGGCACTGTCGCGCCCAGAAATAACCACCCGAAGGCCGGGGCGCCAAGTTCGTCCAGCGGAAAAAGGCCACAAAAACGGGTGGGCTATAGCCTTGGGGGGTGGGGCTGGCCCACTTCGTCCGCCGGACTCGGAATGGCGCGAGACTTTGCGAGGGGCCTCCGTGTGCCAAAAATAGGCCGCGGGCTCAGCCGCGCCCAAAAATAACAGCCCGAAGGCCGGGCGCCAAGTTCGTCCAGCGGAAAAAGGCCACAAAAACGTGTGGGCTATAGCCTTGGGGGGTGGGGCTGGCCAACTTCGTCCGCCGGACTCGGAATGGCGCGAGACTTTGCGAGGGGCCTCCGTGTGCCAAAAATAGGCCGCGGGCACAGCCGCGCCCAAAAAAAACCACCCGAAGGACCGGGCGCCAAGTTCCTCCAGCCGAAAAAGGCCAACAAAACGGGGGGGCAATACCCGTTGGGGGTGGGGCTGGCCCACTTCGTCCGCCGGACTCGGAATGGCGCGAGACTTTGCGAGCGGCCTCCGTGTGTCAAAAATAGGCCGCAGGCACAGCCGTGCCCAGAAATAACCGCCCGAAGGCCGGGGCGCCAAGTTCGTCCAGCGGAAAAAGGCCACAAAAACGGGTGGGCTATAGCCTTGGGGGGTGGGGCAGGCCAACTTCGTCCGCCGGACTCGGAATGGCGCGAGACTTTGCGAGCGGCCTCCGTGTGCCAAAAATAGGCCGCGGGCACAGCCGCGCCCAAAAAAAGCCGCCCGAAGGCCGGGGCGCCAAGTTCGTCCAGCGGAAAAAGGCCACAAAAACGGGTGGGCTATAGCCTTGGGGGGTGGGGCAGGCCAACTTCGTCCGCCGGACTCGGAATGGCGCGAGACTTTGCGAGCGGCCTCCGTGTGCCAAAAATAGGCCGCGGGCACAGCCGCGCCCCCCAACAACCGCCCGAAGGCCGGGGCGCCAAGTTCGTCCAGCGGAAAAAGGCCACAAAAACGGGTGGGCTATAGCCTTGGGGGGTGGGGCAGGCCAACTTCGTCCGCCGGACTCGGAATGGCGCGAGACTTTGCGAGCGGCCTCCGAGTGCCAAAAATAGGCCGCGGGCACAGCCGCGCCCAAAAATAACCGCCCGAAGGCCGGGGCGCCAAGTTCGTCCAGCGGAAAAAGGCCACAAAAACGGGTGGGCTATAGCCTTGGGGGTGGGGCTGGTCCACTTCGTCCGCCAGACTCGGAATGGCGCGAGACTTTGCGAGCGGCCTCCGTGTGCCAAAAATAGGCCAAGGCACAGCCGCGCCCAAAAATAACCGCCGAAGGCCGGGGCGCCAAGTTCGTCCAGCGGAAAAATGCCACAAAAAGGGTGGGCTATAGCCTTGGGGGGTGGGGCTGGCCAACCGTCCAACCGGACTCGGAATGGCGCGAGACTTTGCGAAACGGCCTCCGTGTGTCAAAAATAGGCCGCAGGCACAGCCGCGCCAGAAATAACCGCCCGAAGGCCGGGGCGCCAAGTTCGTCCAGCGGAAAAAGGCCACAAAAACGGGTGGGCTATAGCCTTGGGGGTTGGGCAGGCCCACCGTCCCGCCCGGACTCGGAATGGCGCGAGACATTTCGATGGGCCACCGTGTGCCAAAAAAAGGACATGGCCACAGCCGCACCCAAAAATAACAGCCCGAAGGCTGGGCGCCAAGTTCGTCCAGCGGAAAAAGGCCACAAAAACGTGTGGGCTATAGCCTTGGGGGGTGGGGCTGGCCAACTTCGTCCGCCGGACTCGGAATGGCGCGAGACTTTGCGAGCGGCCTCCGTGTGCCAAAAATAGGCCGCAGGCACAGCCGCGCCCAGAAATAACCACCCGAAGGCCGGGGCGCAAAGTTCGTCCAGCGGAAAAAGGCCACAAAAACGGGTGGGCTATAGCCTTGGGGGGTGGGGCTGGCCCACTTCGTCCGCCGGACTCGGAATGGCGCGAGACTTTGCGAGGGGCCTCCGTGTGCCAAAAATAGGCCGCGGGCACAGCCGCGCCCAAAAATAACAGCCCGAAGGCCGGGCGCCAAGTTCGTCCAGCGGAAAAAGGCCACAAAAACGTGTGGGCTATAGCCTTGGGGGGTGGGGCTGGCCAACTTCGTCCGCCGGACTCGGAATGGCGCGAGACTTTGCGAGGGGCCTCCGTGAGCCAAAAATAGGCCGCGGGCACAGCCGCGCCCAAAAAAACCGCCCGAAGGCCGGGGCGCCAAGTTCGTCCAGCGGAAAAAGGCCACAAAAACGGGTGGGCTATAGCCTTGGGGGGTGGGGCTGGCCAACTTCGTCCGCCGGACTCGGAATGGCGCGAGACTTTGCGGTCGGCCTCCGTGTGTCAAAAATAGGCCGCAGGCACAGCCGCGCCAGAAATAACCGCCCGAAGGCCGGGCGCCAAGTTCGTCCAGCGGAAAAAAAGGCCACAAAAAGCGGGTGGGCTATAGCCTTGGGGGTGGGGCAGGCCAACCGTCCGCGGACTCGGAATGGCGAGACTTTGCGAGCGGCCTCCGTGCGCCAAAAATAGGCCGCGGGCACAGCCGCGCCCAAAAATAACCGCCCGAAGGCCGGGGCGCCAAGTTCGTCCAGCGGAAAAAGGCCACAAAAACGGGTGGGCTATAGCCTTGGGGGGTGGGGCTGGCCAACTTCGTCCGCCGGACTCGGAATGGCGCGAGACTTTGCAAGCGGCCTCCGTGTGCCAAAAATAGGCCGCGGGCACAGCCACGCCCGAAAATAATCGCCCGAAGGCCGGGGCGCAAAGTTCGTCCAGCGGAAAAAGGCCACAAAAACGGGTGGGCTATAGCCTTGGGGTGTAGGGCTGGCCAACTTCGTCCGCCGGACTCGGAATGGCGCGAGACTTTGCGAGCGGCCTCCGTGTGGCAAAAATAGGCCGCGGCCACAGCCGCGCCCAAAAATAACCGCCCGAAGGCCGGGGCGCCAAGTTCGTCCAGCGGAAAAAGGCCACAAAAACGGGTGGGCTATAGCCTTGGGGGGTGGGGCAGGCCAACTTCGTCCGCCGGACTCGGAATGGCGCGAGACTTTGCGAGCGGCCTCCGTGTGCCAAAAATAGGCCGCGGGCACAGCCGCGCCCAAAAATAACCTCCCGAAGGCCGGGGCGCCAAGTTCGTCCAGCGGAAAAAGGCCACAAAAACGGGTGGGCTATAGCCTTCGGGGGTGGGGCTGGCCCACTTCGTCCGCCGGACTCGGAATGGCCGAGACTTTAAGAGGGGCCTCCGTGTGCCAAAAATAGGCCGCGGGCACAGCCGCGCCCAAAAATAACAGCCCGAAGGCCGGGCGCCAAGTTCGTCCAGCGGAAAAAGGCCACAAAAACGTGTGGGGTATAGCCTTGGGGGGTGGGGCTGGCCAACTTCGTCCGCCGGACTCGGAATGGCGCGAGACTTTGCGAGGGGCCTCCGTGTGCCAAAAATAGGCCGCGGGCACAGCCGCGCCCAAAAAAAACCGCCCGAAGGCCGGGGCGCCAAGTTCGTCCAGCGGAAAAAGGCCACAAAAACGGGTGGGCTATAGCCTTGGGGGGTGGAGCTGGCCAACTTCGTCCGCCGGACTCGGAATTGCGCGAGACTTTGCGAGCGGCCTCCGTGTGGCAAAAATAGGCCGCGGGCACAGCCGCGCCCGAAAATAACCGCCCGAAGGCCGGGGCGCCAAGTTCGTCCAGCGGAAAAAGGGCACAAAAACGGGTGGGCTATAGCCTTGGGGGGTGGGGCTGACCAACTTCGTCCGCCGGACTCGGAATGGCGCGAGAATTTGCGAGGGGTCCCCGTGCCCCAAAAATAGGCCGCGGACACAGCCGCGCCCAAAAATAACCGCTCGAAGGCCGGGGCGCCAAGTTCGTCCAGCGGAAAAAGGCCACAAAAACGGGTGGGCTATAGCCTTGGGGTGTGGGGCTGGCCAACTTCGTCAACCGGACTCGGAATGGCGCGAGACATTTCGAGGGGCCTCCATGTGCCAAAAATAGGTCGCGGGCACTGCGGCGCCCAAAAATAACCACCCGAAGGCCGGAGCGCCAAGTTCGTCCAGCGGAAAAAGGCCACAACAACCGGTGGGCTATAGCCTTGGGGGGTGGGGCTGGCCAACTTCGTCCGCCGGACTCGGAATTGCGCAAGACTTTGCGAGGGGACTCCGTATGCCAAAACTAAGCCACAGGCACAGCCGCACCCAAAAATAACCGCCCGAAGGCCGGGCGCCAAGTTCGTCCAGCGGAAAAAGGCCACAAAAACGGGTGGGCTATAGCCTTGGGGGGTGGGGCTGGCCAACTTCGTCCGCCGGACTCGAAATTGTGCAAGACTTTGCGAGGGGCCTCCGTGTGCCAAAACTAAGCCACAGGCACAGCCGCGCCCAAAAATAACCGCCCGAAGGCCGTGTCGCCAAGTTCGTCCAGCGGAAAAAGGCCACAAAAACGGGTGGGCTATAGCCTTGGGGGGTGGGGCTGACCAACTTCGTCCGCCGGACTCGGAATGGCGTAAGACTTTGCGAGGGGCCTTCGTGTGCCAAAAATAAGCCGCGGGCACAGCCGCGCCCAAAAATAACCGCCCGAAGGCCGGGGCGCCAAGTTCGTCCCGCGGAAAAAGGCCACAAAAACGGGTGGGCTATAGCCTTGGGGGGTGGGGCTGGCCAACTTCGTCGGCCGGTCTCGGAATGGCGCAACGCTTTACACGGGGCCTCCGTGTGCCAAAATTACGCCGTGGGCACAGCCGCGCCCAAAAATAACCTCCCGAAGGCCGTGGAGCCGAGTTCGTCCAGCGGAAAAAGGCCACAAAAACGGTTGGGCTATAGCCTTGGGGGGTGGGGCTGGCCAACTTCGTCCGCCGGACTCGAAATTGCGCAAGACTTTGCGAGGACCTCCGTGTGCCAAAACTAAGCCACAGGCACAGCCGCGCCCAAAAATAACTACCCGAAGGCCGTGGCGCCAAGTTCGTCCAGCGGAAAAAGGCCACAAAAACGGGTCGGCTATAGCCTTGGGGGGTGGTGCTGGCCAACTTCGTCCGCCGGACTCGGAATGGTACGAGACTTTGTGAGGGGTCTCCGTGTGCCAAAAATAGGCCGCGGGCACAGCCGTGCCCAAAAATAACCGCCTGAAGGCCGGGGCGCCAAGTTCGTCCAGCGGAAAAAGGCCACAAAAAGGGGTGGGCTATAGCCTTGGGGTGTGGGGCTGGCCAACTTCGTCCGCCGGACTCGGAATGGCGCAAGACCTTACGAGGAGCCTCCGTGTGCCAAAAATAGGCCGCGGACACAGCTACGCCCAAAAATAACCACCCGAAGGCCGGGGCGCCAAGTTCGTCCCGCGGAAAAAGGCCACAAAAACGGGTGGGCTATAGCCTTGGGGGGTGGGGCTGGCCAACTTCGTCTGCCGGACTCGGAATTGCGCGAGACTTTGCGAGGGGCCTCCGTGTGCCAAAACTAAGCCACAGGCACAGCCGCGCCCAAAAATAACCGCCCGAAGGCCGGGGCGCCAAGTTCGTCCAGCGGAAAAAGGCCACAAAAACGGGTGGGCTATAGCCTTGGGGGGTGGGGTTTGGCCAACTTCATCCGCCGGACTCGGAATGGCGCGACAATTTGCTAGGGGCATCCGTGTAACAAAAATAGGCCGCGGGTACAGCCGCGCCATAAAATAACCGCCCGAAGGCCGGGGCGCCAAGTTCGTCCAGCGGAAAAAGGCCACAAAAATGGGTGGGCTATAGCCTTGGGGGGTGGGGCTGGCCAACAAATCCGCCGGACTCGAAATTGCGCGAGACTTTGCGAGGGGCCTTCGTGTGCCAAAACTAAGCCACAGGCACAGCCGCGCCCAAAAATAACCGCCCAAAGGCCGTGGCGCCAAGTTCGTCCAGCGGAAAAAGGCCACAAAAACGGGTGCGCTATAGCCTTGGGGGGTGGGGCTGACCAACTTCGTCCGCCGGATTCGGAATGGCGTAACACTTTGCGAGGGGCCTTCGTGTGCCAAAAATAAGCCGCGGGCACAGCCGCGCCCAAAAATAACCGCCCGAAGGCCGGGGCGCCAAGTTCGTCCAGTGGAAAAAGGCCACAAAAACGGTTGGGCTATAGCCTTGGGGGGTGGGGCTGGCCCACTTCGTCCGCCGGACTCGGAATGGCGCGAGAATTTGCGAGGGGCCTCCGTGTGCCAAAAATAGGCCGCGGGCACAGCCGTGCCTAAAACTAACCACCTGAAGGCCGGGGCGCCAAGTTCGTCCAGCGGAAAAAGGCCACAAAAAGGGGTGGGCTATAGCCTTGGGGTGTGGGGCTGGCCAACTTCGTCCGCCGGACTCGGAATGGCGCAAGACCTTACGAGGAGCCTCCATGTGCCAAAAATAGGCCGCGGACACAGGTACGCCCAAAAATAACCACCCGAAGGCCGGGGCGCCAAGTTCGTCCCGCGGAAAAAGGCCACAAAAACGGGTGGGCTATAGCCTTGGGGGGTGGGGCTGGCCAACTTCGTCTGCCGGACTCGGAATTGTGCGAGACTTTGCGAGGGGCCTCCGTGTGCCAAAACTAAGCCACAGGCACAGCCACGCCCAAAAATAACCGCCCGAAGGCCGGGGCGCCAAGTTCGTCCAGCGGAAAAAGGCCACAAAAACGGGTGGGCTATAGCCTTGGGGGGTGGGGTTTGGCCAACTTCATCCGCCGGACTCGGAATGGCGCGACAATTTGCTAGGGGCATCCGTGTAACAAAAATAGGCCGCGGGTACAGCCGCGCCATAAAATAACCGCCCGAAGGCCGGGGCGCCAAGTTCGTCCAGCGGAAAAAGGCCACAAAAATGGGTGGGCTATAGCCTTGGGGGGTGGGGCTGGCCAAGTTCGTCCGCCGGACTCGAAATTGCGCAAGACTTTGCGAGGGGCCTCCGTGTGCCAAAACTAAGCCACAGGCACAGCCGCGCCCAAAAATAACTGCGCGAACGCCGTGGCGCCAAGTTCGTCCAGCGGAAAAAGGCCACAAAAACGGGTGGGCTATAGCCTTGGGGGGTGGGGCTGACCAACTTCGTCCGCCGGATTCGGAATGGCGTAAGACTTTGCGAGGGGCCTTCGTGTGCCAAAAATAAGCCGCGGGCACAGCCGCGCCCAAAAATAACCGCCCGAAGGCCGGGGCGCCAAGTTCGTCCAGCGGAAAAAGGCCACAAAAACGGTTGGGCTATAGCCTTGGGGGGTGGGGCTGGCCAACTTCGTCCGCCGGACTCGGAATGGCGCAAGAATTTGCGAGGGGCCTCCGTGTACCAAAAATAGGCCGCGGACACAGCTACGCCCGAAAATAACCGCCCGAAGGCCGGGGCGCCAAGTTCATCCTGCGGAAAAAGGCCACAAAAACGGGTGGGCTATAGCCTTGGGGGGTGGGGCTGGCCAACTTCGTCGGCCGGACTCGGAATGGCGCGACGCTTTACACGGGGCCTCCGTGTGCCAAAAATACGCCGTGGGCACAGCCGCGCCCAAAAATAACCTCCCGAAGGCCGGGGCACCAAGTTCGTCCAGCGGAAAAAGGCCACAAAAACGGGTGGGCTATAGCCTTGGGGGGTGGGGCTGGCCAACTTCGTCCGCCGGACTCGGAATGGCGTGAGACTTTGCGAGGCATCTCCGTGTGCCAAAAAAAGTCTGCGGGCACAGCCGCGCCCAAAAATACCCGCCCGAAGGCCGGGGCGCCAAGTTCGTCCAGCGGAAAAAGGCCACAAAAACGGGTGGGCTATAGCCTTTGGGGGTGGGGCTGGCCAACTTCGTCCGCCGGACTCGGAATGGCGCGAGACTTTACGAGGCATCTCCGTGTGCCAAAAAAAGTCTGCGGGCACAGCCGCGCCCAAAAATACCCGCCCGAAGGCCGGGGCGCCAAGTTCGTCCAGCGGAAAAAGGCCACAAAAACGGGTGGGCTATAGCCTTGGGGGGTGGGGCTGGCCAACTTTGTCCGCCAGACTCGGAATGGCGCGAGACTTTGTGAGGTGCCTCCGTGTGCCAAAAATAGGCCGCGGGCACAGCCGCGCCCAAAAATACCCGCTCGAAGGCCGGGGCGCCAAGTTCGTCCAGCGGAAAAAGGCCACAAAAACCGGTGGGCTATAGCCTTGGGGGGTGGGGCTGGCCAACTTCGTCCGCCGGACTCGGAATGGCGTGAGACTTTGCGAGGCACCTCCGTGTGCCATAAATAGGCCACGGGAACAGCCGCGCCCAAAAATACCCGCCCGAAGGCCGGGGCGCCAAGTTCGTCCAGCGGAAAAAGGCCACAAAAAGGGGTGGGCTATAGCCTTGGGGTGTGGGGTTGGCCAACTTCGTCCGCCGGACTCGGAATGGCGCGAGACCTTACAAGGAGCCTCCGTGTGCCAAAAATAGGCCGCGGACACAGCTACGCCCAAAAATAACCGCCCGAAGGCCGGGGCGCCAAGTTCGTCCCGCGGAAAAAGGCCACAAAAACGGGTGGGCTATAGCCTTGGGGGGTGGGGCTGGCCAACTTCGTCTGCCGGACTCGGAATTGCGCGAGACTTTGCGAGGGGCCTCCGTGTGCCAAAACTAAGCCACAGGCACAGCCGCACCCAAAAATAACCGCCCGAAGGCCGGGGCGCCAAGTTCGTCCAGCGGAAAAAGGCCACAAAAACGGGTGGGCTATAGCCTTGGGGGGTGGGGCTGGCCAACTTCGTCGGCCGGACTCGGAATGGCGCGAGGGTTTACAAGGGGCCTCCGTGCGCCAAAAATATGCCGTGGACACAGCCGCGCCCAAAAATAACCGCTCGAAGGCCGGGGCGCCAAGTTCGTCCAGCGGAAAAAGGCCACAAAAACGGGTGGGCTATAGCCTTGGGGGGTGGGGCTGGCCAACTTCGTCCGCCGGACTTGGAATGGTGCGAGACTTTGCGAGGGGTGTCTGTGTGCCAAAAATAGTCCGCGGGCACAGCGGCGCCCAAAAATAACCGCCCGAAGGCCGGGGCACCAAGTTCGTCCAGCGGAAAAAGGCCACAAAAACGAGTGGGCTATAGCCTTGGGGGGTGGGGCTGGCCAACTTCATCTGCCGGACTCGGAATTGCGCGAGACTTTGCGAGGGGCCTCCGTGTGCCAAAACTAAGCCACAGGCACATCCGCGCCCAAAAATAACCGCCCGAAGGCCGGGGCGCCAAGTTCGTCCAGCGGAAAAAGGCCACAAAAACGGTTGGGCTATAGCCTTGGGGGGTGGGGCTGGCCAACTTCGTCCGCCGGACTCGGAATGGCGCGAGAATTTGCGAGGTGCCTCCGTGTCCCAAAAATAGGCCGCGGACACAGCCGCGCCCAAAAATAACCGCTCGAAGGCCGGGGCGCCAAGTTCGTCCAGCGGAAAAAGTCCACAAAAACGGGTGGGCTATAGCCTTGGGGGGTGCGGCTGGCCAACTTCGTCTGCCGGACTCGGAATTGCGTGGGACTTTGCGAGGGGTGTCCGTGTGCCAAAAATAGGCCGCGGGCACAGCGGCGCCCAAAAATAACCGCCCGAAGGCCGGGGCGCCAAGTTCGTCCAGCAGAAAAAGGCCACAAAAACGGGTGGGCTATAGCCTTGCGGGATGGGGCTGGCCGACTTCATCCGCCGGACTCGGAATGGCGCGAGACTTTGCGAGGCATTTCCGTGTGCCAAAAATAGGCCGCGGGCACAGTCGCGCCCAAAAATAACCGACCGAAGACCGGGGCGCCAAGTTCGTCCAGCGGAAAAAGGCCACAAAAACGGGTGGGCTATAGCCTTGGGGGGTGGGGCTGGCCAACTTCGTCCGCCGGACTCGGAATGGCGCGAGACTTTGTGAGGCACCTCCGTGTGCCAAAAATAGGCCGCGGGCACAGCCGCACCCAAAAATACCCGCCCGAAGGCCGGGGCGCCAAGTTCGTCCAGCGGAAAAAGGCCACAAAAACGGGTGGGCTATAGCCTTGGGGGGTGGGGCTGGCCAACTTCGTCCGCCGGACTCGGAATGGCGTGAGACTTTGCGAGGCACCTCCGTGTGCCAAAAATAGGCCGCGGGCACAGCCGCGCCCAAAAATACCAGCCCGAAGGCCGGGGCAGCAAGTTCGTCCAGCGGAAAAAGGCCACAAAAACGGGTGGGCTATAGCCTTGGGGGGTGGGGCTGGCCAATTTCGTCCGCCGGACACGGAATGACGCGAGACTTTACGAGGCGCCTCCGTGTGCCAAAAATAGGCCGCGGGCACAGCCGCGCCCAAAAATACCCGCCCGAAGGCCGGGGCGCCAAGTTCGTCCAGCGGAAAAAGGCCACAAAAACGGGTGGGCTATAGCCTTGGGGGGTGGGGCTGGCCAACTTCGTCCGCCGGACTCGGAATGGCGCGAGACTTTACGAGGAGCCTCCGTGTGCCAAAAATAGGCCGCGGGCACAGCCGCGCCCAAAAATACAGGCCCGAAGGCCGGGGCGCCAAGTTCGTCCAGCGGAAAAAGGCCACAAAAACGGGTGGGCTGTAGCCTTGGGGGGTGGGGCTGGCCAACTTCGTCCGGCGGACTCGGAATGGCGCGAGACTTTGCGAGGCATTTCCGTGTGCCAAAAATAGGCCGCGGGCACAGTCGCGCCCAAAAATACCCGCCCGAAGACCGGGGCGCCAAGTTCGCCCAGCGGAAAAAGGCCACAAAAACGGGTGGGATATAGCCTTTGGGGGTGGGTTCGTCCAGTGGAAAAAGGCCACAAAAACGGGTGGGCTATAGCCTTGGGGGGTGGGGCTGGCCAACTTCGTCCGCCGGACTCGGAATGGCGCGAGACTTTGCGAGGCACCTCCGTGTGCCAAAAATAGGCCGCGGGCACAGCCGCACCCAAAATACCCGCCCGAAGGCCGGGGCGCCAAGTTCGTCCAGCGGAAAAAGGCCACAAAAACGGGTGGGCTATAGCCTTTGGGGGTGGGGCTGGCCAACTTCGTCCGCCGGACTCGGAATGGCGCGAGACTTTGCGAGGCGCCTCCATGTGGCAAAAATAGGCCGCGGACACAGCCGCGCCTAAAAATACCCGCCCGAAGGCCGGGGCGCCAATTTCGTCCAGCGGAAAAAGGCCACAAAAACGGGTGGGCTATGGCCTTGGGGGGTGGGGCTGGCCAACTTCGTCCGCCGGACTCGGAATGGCGCGAGACTTTGCGAGGCGCCTCCGTGTACAAAAAATAGGCCGCGGGAACAGCCGCACTCAAAAATACCCGCCCGAAGGCCGGGGCGCCAAGTTCGTCCAGCGGAAAAAGGCCACAAAAACGGGTGGGCTATAGCCTTGGGGGGTGGGGCTGGCCAACTTCGTCTGCCGGACTCAGAATGGCGCGAGACTTTACGAGGCACCTCCGTGTGCCATAAATAGGCCGCGGACACAGCCGCGCGAGAAAATACCCGCCCGAAGGCCGGGGCGCCAAGTTCGTCCAGCGGAAAAAGGCCACAAAAACGGGTGGGCTATAGCCTTGGGGGGTGGGGCTGGCCAACTTCATCCGCCGGACTCGGAATGGCGTGAGACTTTGCGAGGCATTTCCGTGTGCCAAAAATAGGCCGCGGGCACAGCCATGCCCAAAAATACCCGCCCGAAGGCCGGGGCGCCAAGTTCGTCCAGCGGAAAAAGGCCACAAAAACGGGTGGGCTATAGCCTTTGGGGGTGGGGCTGGCCAACTTCGTCCGCCGGACTCGGAATGGCGCGAGACTTTACGAGGCGCCTCCTTGTGCCAAAAATAGGCCGCGGGCACAGCCGCGCCCAAAAATACAGGCCCGAAGGCCGGGGCGCCAAGTTCATCCAGCGGAAAAAGGCCACAAAAACGGGTGGGCATAGCCTTGGGGGGTGGGGCTGGCCAACTTCGTCCGCCGGACTCGGAATGGCGCGAGACTTTGCGAGGCACCTCCGTGTGCCAAAAATAGGCCGCGGGCACAGCCATGCCCAAAAATACCCGCCCGAAGGCCGGGGCGCCAAGTTCGTCCAGCGGAAAAAGGGCACAAAAACGGGTGGGATATAGCCTTTGGGGGTGGGTTCGTCCAGTGCAAAAAGGCCACAAAAACGGGTGGGCTACAGCCTTGGGGGGTGGGGCTGGCCAACTTCGTCCGCCGGACTCGGAATGGCGCGAGACTTTGCGAGGCACCTCCGTGTGCCAAAAAAATCCGCGGGCACAGCCGCACCCAAAAATACCCTCCCGAAGGCCGGGGCGCCAAGTTCGTCCAGCGGAAAAAGGCCACAAAAACGGGTGGGCTATAGCCTTGGGGGGTGGGGCTGGCCCACTTCGTCCGCCGGACTCGGAATGGCGCGAGACTTTGCGAGGCGCCTCCATGTGCCAAAAATAGGCCGCGGACACAGCCGAAGAGAAAAATACACGCCCCAAGTCCGGGGAGCCAATTTCGTCCTGCGGAAAATGGCCACAAAATCGGGTGGGCTATGGCGGGGGGGGGTGGGGCTGGCCAACTTCGTCCGCGGCACGCGGTATGGCGCGAGACTTTGCGATGCTCCTCCGTGTACAAAAAATAGGCCGCGGGAACAGCCGCACTCAAAAATACCCGCCCGAAGGCCGGGGCGCCAAGTTCGTCCAGCGGAAAAAGGCCACAAAAACGGGTGGGCTATAGCCTTGGGGGGTGGGGCTGGCCAACTTCGTCTGCCGGACTCAGAATGGCGCGAGACTTTACGAGGCACCTCCGTGTGCCATAAATAGGCCGCGGACACAGCCGCGCGAGAAAATACCCGCCCGAAGGCCGGGGCGCCAAGTTCGTCCAGCGGAAAAAGGCCACAAAAACGGGTGGGCTATAGCCTTGGGGGGTGGGGCTGGCCAACTTCATCCGCCGGACTCGGAATGGCGCGAGACTTTGCGAGGCATTTCCGTGTGCCAAAAATAGGCCGCGGGCACAGTCGCGCCCAAAAATACCCGCCCGAAGACCGGGGCGCCAAGTTCGTCCAGCGGAAAAAGGCCACAAAAACGGGTGGGCTATAGCCTTGGGGGGTGGGGCTGGCCAACTTCGTCTGCCGGACTCAGAATGGCACGAGACTTTGCGAGGCACCTCCGTATGCCAAAAATAGGCCGCGCCCACAGCCGCGCCTAAAAATACCCACCCGAAGGCCGGGGCGCCAAGTTCGTCCAGCGGAAAAAGGCCACAAAAACGGGTGGGCTATAACCTTGGGGGGTGGGGCTGGCCAACTTCGTCCGCCGGACTTGGAATGCCGCGAGACTTTGCGAGGCGCGTCCGTGTGCCAAAAATAGGCCGCGGGCACAGCCGCGCCCAAAAATACAGGCCCGAAGGCCGGGGCGCCAAGTTCGTCCAGCGGAAAAAGGCCACAAAAACGGGTGGGCTATAGCCTTGGGGGGTGGGGCTGGCCAACTTCGTCCGCCGGACTGGGAATGGCGCGAGACTTTGCGAGGCACCTCCGTGTGCCAAAAATAGGCCGCGGGCACAGCCATGCCCAAAAATACCCGCCCGAAGGCCGGGGCGCCAAGTTCGTCCAGCGGAAAAAGGGCACAAAAACGGGTGGGATATAGCCTTTGGGGGTGGGTTCGTCCAGTGGAAAAAGGCCACAAAAACGGGTGGGCTATAGCCTTGGGGGATGGGGCTGGCCAACTTCGTCCGCCGGACTCGGAATGGCGCGAGACTTTGCGAGGCGCCTCCGTGTGCCAAAAATAGGCCGCGGGCACAGCCGCGCCCAAAAATACAGCCCGAAGGCCGGGGCGCCAAGTTCGTCCAGTGGAAAAAGGCCACAAAAACGGGTGGGCTATAGCCTTGGGGGGTGGGGCTGGCCAACTTCGTCCGCCGGACTCGGAATGGCGTGAGACTTTGCGAGGCGCCTACGTGCGCCAAAAATAGGCCGCGGGCACAGCCGCGCTCAAAAATACCCACCCGAAGGCCGGGGCGCCAAATTCGTCCAGCGGAAAAAGGCCACAAAAACGGGTGGGCTATAGCCTTGGGGGGTGGGGCTGGCCAACTTCGACCGCCGGACTCGGAATGGCGCGAGACTTTGCGATGCGCCTCCTTGAGCCAAAAATAGGCCGCGGGCACAGCCGCGCCCAAAAATACAGGCCCGAAGGCCGGGGCGCCAAGTTCGTCCAGCGGAAAAAGGCCACAAAAACGGGTGGGCTATAGCCTTGGGGGGTGGGGCTGGCCAACTTTGACCGCCGGACTCGGAATGGCGCGAGACTTTGCGAGACGCCTCCTTGTGCCAAAAATAGGCCGCGGGCACAGCCGCGCCCAAAAATACAGCCCGAAGGCCGGGGCGCCAAGTTCGTCCAGTGGAAAAAGGCCACAAAAACGGGTGGGCTATAGCCTTGGGGGGTGGGGCTGGCCAACTTCGTCCGCCGGACTCGGAATGGCGTGAGACTTTGTGAGGCACCTCCGTGTGCCATAAATAGGCCATGGGCACAGCCGCGCCCAAAAATACCCGCACGAAGGCCGGGCCGCCAAGTTCGTCCAGCGGAAAAAGGCCACAAAAACGGGTGGGCTATAGCCTTGGGGGGTGGGGCTGGCCAACTTCGTCCGCCGGACTCGGAATGGCGTGAGACTTTGTGAGGCACCTCCGTGTGCCATAAATAGGCCGCGGGCACAGCCGCGCCCAAAAATACCCGCACGAAGGCCGGGCCGCCAAGTTCGTCCAGCGGAAAAAGGCCACAAAAACGGGTGGGCTATAGCCTTGGGGGGTGGGGCTGGCCAACTTCGTCCGCCGGACTCGGAATGGCGTGAGACTTTGTGAGGCACCTCCGTGTGCCAAAAATAGGCCGCGGGCACAGTCGCGCCCAAAAATACCCGCCCGAAGGACGGGGCGCCAAGACAAATCCAGTGGAAAAAGGCCACAAAACGGGTGGGCTTTAGCCTTGGGGGGTGGGGCTGGCCGACTTCGTCCGCCGGACTCGGAATGGCGAGACACTTTGCGAGGCGCCTACGTGTGCCAAAAATAGGCCGCGGGCACAGCCGCGCTCAAAAATACCCACCCGAAGGCCGGGGCGCCAAATTCGTCCAGCGGAAAAAGGCCACAAAAACGGGTGGGCTATAGCCTTGGGGGGTGGGGCTGGCCAACTTCGACCGCCGGACTCGGAATGGCGCGAGACTTTGCGAGGCGCCTCCTTGTGCCAAAAATAGGCCGCGGGCACAGCCGCGCCCAAAAATACAGGCCCGAAGGCCGGGGCGCCAAGTTCGTCCAGCGGAAAAAGGCCACAAAAACGGGTGGGCTATAGCCTTGGGGGGTGGGGCTGGCCAACTTCGTCCGCCGGACTCGGAATGGCGTGAGACTTTGTGAGGCACCTCCGTGTGCCATAAATAGGCCGCGGGCACAGCCGCGCCCAAAAATACCCGCCCGAAGGCCGGGGCGCCAAGTTCGTCCAGAGGAAAAAGGCCACAAAAACGGGTGGGCTATAGCCTTGGGGGGTGGGGCTGGCCAACTTCATCCGCCGGACTCGGAATGGCGTGAGACTTTGCGAGGCATCTCCGTGTGCCAAAAATAGGCCGCGGGCACAGCCGCGCCCAAAAATACAGGCCCGAAGGCCGGGGCGCCAAGTTCGTCCAGCGGAAAAAGGCCACAAAAACGGGTGGGCTATAGCCTTGGGGGGTGGGGCTGGCCAACTTCGTCCGCCGGACTCGGATTGACGCGAGACTTTACGAGGCGCCTCCGTGTGCCAAAAATAGGACGCGGACAGAGCCGCGCCCAAAAATACCCGCCCGAAGGCCGGGGCGCCAAGTTCGTCCAGCGGAAAAAGGCCACAAAAACGGGTGGGCTATAGCCTTGGGGGGTGGGGCTGGCCAACTTCATCCGCCGGACTCGGAATGGCGTGAGACTTTGCAAGGCATCTCCGTGTGCCAAAAATAGGCCGCGGGCACAGCCGCGCCCAAAAATACAGGCCCGAAGGCCGGGGCGCCAAGTTCGTCCAGCGGAAAAAGGCCACAAAAACGGGTGGGCTATAGCCTTGGGGGGTGGGGCTGGCCAACTTCGTCCGCCGGACTCGGATTGACGCGAGACTTTACGAGGCGCCTCCGTGTGCCAAAAATACGACTCGGACAGAGCCGCGCCCAAAAATACCCGCCCGAAGGCCGGGGCGCCAAGTTCGTCCAGCGGAAAAAGGCCACAAAAACGGGTGGGCTATAGCCTTGGGGGGTGGGGCTGGCCAACTTTGTCCGCCAGACTCGGAATGGCGCGAGACTTTGTGAGGTGCCTCCGTGTGCCAAAAATAGGCCGCGGACAGAGCCGCGCCCAAAAATACCCACCCGAAGGCCGGGGCGCCAAATTCGTCCAGCGGAAAAAGGCCACAAAAACGGGTGGGCTATAGCCTTGGGGGGTGGGGCTGGCCAACTTCGACCGCCGGACTAGGAATGGCGCGAGACTTTGCGAGGCGCCTCCTTGTGCCAAAAATAGGCCGCGGGCACAGCCGCGCCCAAAAATACAGGCCCGAAGGCCGGGGCGCCAAGTTCGTCCAGCGGAAAAAGGCCACAAAAACGGGTGGGCTATAGCCTTGGGGGGTGGGGCTGGCCAACTTCGTCCGCCGGACTCGGAATGGCGTGAGACTTTGTGAGGCACCTCCGTGTGCCAAAAATAGGCCGCGGGCACAGTCGCGCCCAAAAATACCCGCCCGAAGGACGGGGCGCCAAGTTCGTCCAGTGGAAAAAGGCCACAAAAACGGGTGGGCTGTAGCCTTGGGGGGTGGGGCTGGCCGACTTCGTCCGCCGGACTCGGAATGGCGAGACACTTTGCGAGGCACCTCCGTGTGCCAAAAATAGGCCGCGGGCACAGCCGCGCTCAAAAATACCCACCCGAAGGCCGGGGCGCCAAATTCGTCCAGCGGAAAAAGGCCACAAAAACGGGTGGGCTATAGCCTTGGGGGGTGGGGCTGGCCAACTTCGACCGCCGGACTCGGAATGGCGCGAGACTTTGCGAGGCATCTCCGTGTGCCAAAAATACGTCGTGGGCACAGTCGCGCCCAAAAATACCCGTCCGAAAACCGGGGCGCCAAGTTCGTCCAGCGGAAAAAGGCCACAAAAACGGGTGGGCTATAGCCTTTGGGGGTGGGGCTGGCCAACTTCGTCCGCCGGACTCGGAATGGCGCGAGACTTTGCGAGGCACCTCCGTGTGCCAAAAATAGGCCGCGGGCACAGCCGCGCCCAAAAATACCCTCCCGAAGGCCGGGGCGCCAAGTTCGTCCAGCGGAAAAAGGCCACAAAAACGGGTGGGCTATAGCCTTGGGGGGTGGGGCTGGCCAACTTCGACCGCCGGACTCGGAATGGCGCGAGACTTTGCGAGGCACCTCCTTGTGCCAAAAATAGGCCGCGGGCACAGCCGCGCCCAAAAATACAGGCCCGAAGGCTGGGGCGCCAAGTTCGTCTAGCGGAAAAAGGCCACAAAAACGGGTGGGCTATAGCCTTGGGGGGTGGGGCTGTCCAACTTCCTCCGCCGGACTCGGAATGGCGCGAGACCTTGCGAGGCGCCTCCGTTTGCCAAAAATAGGCCGCGGGCACAGTCGCGCCCAAAAATACCCGCTCGAAGGCCGGGGCGCCAAGTTCGTCCAGTGGAAAAAGGCCACAAAAACGGGTGGGCTATAGCCTTTGGGGGTGGGGCTGGCCAACTTCGTCAGCCGGACTCGGAATGGTGCGAGACTTTGCGAGGCGCCTCCGTGTGCCAAAAATAGGCCGCAGGCACAGCCGCTCCCGAAAATACCCGCCCGATGGCCGGGGCGCCAAGTTCGTCCAGCGGAAAAGGGCCACAAAAACGGGTGGGCTATAGCCTGGGGGGGTGGGTCTGTCCAACTTCGTCCGCCGGACTCGGAATGGCGTGAGACTTTGTGAGGCACCTCCGTGTGCCAAAAATAGGCCGCGGGCACAGTCGCGCCCAAAAATACCGGCCCGAAGGCCGGGGCGCCAAATTCGTCCAGCGGAAAAAGGCCACAAAAACGGGTGGGCTATAGCCTTGGGGGGTGGGGCTGGCCAACTTCGACCGCCGGACTCGGAATGGCGCGAGACTTTACAAGGCGCCTCCTTGTGCCAAAAATAGGCCGCGGGCACAGCCGCGCCCAAAAATACAGGCCCGAAGGCCGGGGCGCCAAGTTCGTCCAGCGGAAAAAGGCCACAAAAACGGGTGGGCTATAGCCTTGGGGGGTGCGGTTGGCCAACTTCATCCGCCGGACTCGGAATGGCGCGAGACTTTGCGAGGCACCTCCGTGTGCCAAAAATAGGCCGCGGGCACAGCCGTACCCAAAAATACCCTCCCGAAGGCCGGGGCGCCAAGTTCGTCCAGCGGAAAAAGGCCACAAAAACGGGTGGGCTATAGCCTTGGGGGGTGGGGCTGGCCAACTTCATCCGCCGGACTCGGAATGGCGCGAGACTTTGCGAGGCATTTCCGTGTGCCAAAATAGGCCGCGGGCACAGCCATGCCCAAAAATACCCACCCGAAGGCCGGGGCGCCAAGTTCGTCCAGTGGAAAAAGGCCACAAAAACGGGTGGGCTATAGCCTTGGGGGGTGGGGCTGGCCAACTTCGTCCGCCGGACTCGGAATGGTGCGAGACTTTGCGAGGCGCCTCCTTGTGCCAAAAATAGTCCGCGGGCACAGCCTCGCACAAAAATACCCTCCCGAAGGCCGGGGCGCCAAGTTCGTCCAGCGGAAAAAGGCCACAAAAATGGGTGGGCTATAGCCTTGGGGGGTGGGGCTGGCCAACTTCATCCGCCGGACTCGGAATGGCACGAGACTTTGCGAGGCATTTCCGTGTGCCAAAAATAGGCCGCGGGCACAGTCGCGCCCAAAAATACCCGCCCGAAGACCGGGGCGCCAAGTTCGTCCAGCGGAAAAGGGCCACAAAAACGGGTGGGCTATAGCCTTGGGGGGTGGGGCGGGCCAACTTCGTCCGCCGGACTCGGAATGGCGTGAGACTTTGTGAGGCACCTCCGTGTGCCAAAAATAGGCTGCGGGCACAGTCGCGCCCAAAAATACCCGCCCGAAGGACGGGGCGCCAAGTTCGTCCAGTGGAAAAAGGCCACAAAAACGGGTGGGCTGTAGCCTTGGGGGGTGGGGCTGGCCAACTTCGTCCGCCGGACTCGGAATGGCGCGAGACTTTGCGAGGCGCCTCCGTGTGCCAAAAATAGGCCGCGGGCACAGCCGCGCTCAAAAATACCCACCCGAAGGCCGGGGCGCCAAATTCGTCCAGCGGAAAAAGGCCACAAAAACGGGTGGGCTATAGCCTTGGGGGGTGGGGCTGGCCAACTTCGACCGCCGGACTCGGAATGGCGCGAGACTTTGCGAGGCGCCTCCTTGTGCCAAAAATAGGCCGCGGGCACAGCCGCGCCCAAAAATACAGGCCCGAAGGCCGGGGCGCCAAGTTCGTCCAGCGGAAAAAGGCCACAAAAACGGGTGGGCTATAGCCTTGGGGGGTGCAGTTGGCCAACTTCATCCGCCGGACTCGGAATGGCGTGAGACTTTGCGTGGCATCTCCGTGTGCCAAAAATACGTCGTGGGCACAGTCGCGCCCAAAAATACCCGCCCGAAAACCGGGGCGCCAAGTTCGTCCAGCGGAAAAAGGCCACAAAAACGGGTGGGCTATAGCCTTTGGGGGTGGGGCTGGCCAACTTCGTCCGCCGGACTCGGAATGGCGCGAGACTTTGCGAGGCACCTCCGTGTGCCAAAAATAGGCCGCGGGCACAGCCGCACCCAAAAATACCCTCCCGAAGGCCGGGGCGCCAAGTTCGTCCAGCGGAAAAAGGCCACAAAAACGGGTGGGCTATAGCCTTGGGGGGTGGGGCTGGCCAACTTCGTCCGCCGGACTCGGAATGACGCGAGACTTTGCGAGGCACCTCCGTGTGCCAAAAATAGGCCGCGGGCACAGCCGCGCCCAAAAATACAGGCCCGAAGGCCGGGGCGCCAAGTTCGTCCAGCGGAAAAAGGCCACAAAAACGGGTGGGCTATAGCCTTGGGGGGTGGGGCTGTCCAACTTCGTCCGTCGGACTCGGAATGGCGTGAGACTTTGCGAGGCGCCTCCGTGTGCCAAAAATAGGCCGCCGGCAAAGCCGCGCCCAAAAATACCCGCCCGAAGGCCGGGGCGCCAAGTTCGTCCAGCGGAAAAAGGCCACAAAAACGGGTGGGCTATAGCCTTGGGGGGTGGGGCTGGCCAACTTCGTCCGCCGGACTCGGAATGGAGCGAGACTTTGCGAGGCACCTCCGTGTGCCAAAAATAGGCCGCGGGCACAGCCGCGCCCAAAAATACAGGCCCGAAGGCCGGGGCGCCAAGTTCGTCCAGCGGAAAAAGGCCACAAAAACGGGTGGGCTATAGCCTTGGGGGGTGGGGCTGGCCAACTTCGTCCGACGGACTCGGAATGGAGAGAGACTTTGCGAGGCGCCTCCGTGTGCCAAAAATAGGCCGCGGGCACAGCCGCGCCAAAAATACCCGCCCAAGGCCGGGGCGCCAAGTTCGTCCAGCGGAAAAAGGCCACAAAAACGGGTGGGCTATAGCCTTGGGGGGTGGGGCTGGCCAACTTCGTCCGCCGGACTCGGAATGGAGCGAGACTTTGCGAGGCTCCTCCGTGTGCCAAAAATATGCCGCGGGGACAGCCGCGCCCAAAAATACCCCCCCGAAGGCCGGGGCGCCAAGTTCGTCCACCGCAAAAATGGCCACAAAAACGGGTGGGCTATAGCCTTGGGGGGTGGGGCTGGCCAAATTCGTCCGCCGGACTCGGAATGGCGCGAGACTTTGCGACGCACCTCCGTGTGCCAAAAATAGGCCGCGGGCACAGCCGTACCAAAAAATACCCGCCCGAAGGCCGGGGCGCCAAGTTCGTCCAGCGGAAAAAGGCCACAAAAACGGGTGGGCTATAGCCTTGGGGGGTGGGGCTGGCCAACTTCGTCCGCCGGACTCGGAATGGCGCGAGACTTTACGAGGCGCCTCCTTGTGCCAAAAATAGGCCGCGGGCACAGCCGCGCCCAAAAATACCCGCCCGAAGCCCGGGGCGCCAAGTTCGTCCAGCGGAAAAAGGCCACAGAAACGGGTGGGCTATAGCCTCGGGGGGTGGGGCTGGCCAACTTCGTCCGCCGGATACGGAATCGCGCGAGACTTTACGAGGTGCCTCCGTGTGCCAAAAATAGGCCGCGGGCAGAGTCGCGCCCAAAAATACCCGCCCGAAGGCCGGGGCGCCAAGTTCGTCCAGCGGAAAAAGGCCACAAAAACGGGTGGGCTATAGCCTTGGGGGGTGGGGCTGGCCAACTTCGTCAGCCGGACTCGGAATGGCGCGAGACTATGTGAGGCGCCTCCGTGTGCCAAAAATAGGCCGCAGGCACAGCCGCGCCCAAAAATACCCGCCCGAAGGCCGGGGCGCCAAGTTCGTCCAGCGGAAAAAGGCCACAAAAACGGGTGGGCTATAGCCTTGGGGGGTGGGGCTGGCCAAATTCGTCCGCCGGACTCGGAATGGAGCGAGACTTTGCGAGGCTCCTCCGTGTGCCAAAAATACGCCGCGGGGACAGCCGCGCCCAAAAATACCCCCCGGAAGGCCGGGGCGCCAAGTTCGTCCACCGCAAAATGGCCACAAAAACGGGTGGGCTATAGCCTTGGGGGGTGGGGCTTGCCAAATTCGTCCGCCGGACTCGGAATGGCGCGAGACTTTGCGAGGCGCCTCCGTGTGCCAAAAATAGGCCGCGGGCACAGCCGTGCCAAAAAATACCCGCCCGAAGGCCGGGGCGCCAACTTCGTCCAGCGGAAAAAGGCCACAAAAACGGGTGGGCTATAGCCTTGGGGGGTGGGGCTGGCCAACTTCGTCCGCCAGACTCGGAATGGCGCGAGACTTTACGAGGCGCCTCCTTGTGCCAAAAATAGGCCGCGGGCACAGCCGCGCCCAAAAATACCCGCCCGAAGCCCGGGGCGCCAAGTTCGTCCAGCGGAAAAAGGCCACAGAAACGGGTGGGCTATAGCCTCGGGGGGTGGGGCTGGCCAACTTCGTCCGCCGGACTCGGAACGGCGCGAGACTTTACGAGGCGCCTCCGTGTGCCAAAAATAGGCCGCGGGCACAGTCGCGCCCAAAAATACCCGCCCGAAGGCCGGGGCGCCAAGTTCGTCCAGTGGAAAAAGGCCACAAAAACGGGTGGGCTATAGCCTTTGGGGGTGGGGCTGGCCAACTTCGTCAGCCGGACTCGGAATGGCGCGAGACTATGTGAGGCACCTCCGTGTGCCAAAAATAGGCCGCAGGCACAGCCGCGCCCAAAAATACCCGCCCGAAGGCCGGGGCGCCAAGTTCGTCCAGCGGAAAAAGGCCACAAAAACGGGTGGGCTATAGCCTTGGGGTGTGGAGCTGGCCAACTTCGTCCGCCGGACTCGGAATGGCGCGAGACTTTGCGAGGTGCCTCCGTGTGCCAAAAATAGGCCGCGGGCACAGCCGCGCCCAAAAATACCCGCCCGAAGGCCGGGGCGCCAAGTTCCTCCAGCGGAAAAAGGCCACAAAAACGGGTGGGCTATAGCCTTGGGGGGTGGGGCTGTCCAACTTCGTCCGTCGGACTCGGAATGGCGTGAGACTTTGCGAGGCGCCTCCGTGTGCCAAAAATAGGCCGCCGGCAAAGCCGCGCCCAAAAATACCTGCCCGAAGGCCGGGGCGCCAAGTTCGTCCAGCGGAAAAAGGCCACAAAAACGGGTGGGCTATAGCCTTGGGGGGTGGGGCTGGCCAACTTCGTCCGCCGGACTCGGAATGGAGCGAGACTTTGCGAGGCTCCTCCGTGTGCTAAAAATACGCCGCGGGGACAGCCGCGCCCAAAAATACCCCCCCGAAGGCCGGGGCGCCAAGTTCGTCCAGCGCAAAATGGCCACAAAAACGGGTGAGCTATAGCCTTGGGGGGTGGGGCTGGCCAAATTCGTCCGCCGGACTCGGAATGGCGCGAGACTTTGCGAGGCGCCTCCGTGTGCCAAAAATAGGCCGCGGGCACAGCCGCGCCAAAAAATACCCGCCCGAAGGCCGGGGCGCCAAGTTCGTCCAGCGGAAAAAGGCCACAAAAACGGGTGGGCTATAGCCTTGGGGGGTGGGGCTGGCCAACTTCGTCCGCCGGACTCGGAATGGCGCGAGACTTTGCGAGGCGCCTTCGTGTACCAAAAATAGGCCGCGGGCACAGCCGCGCCAAAAAATACCCGCCCGAAGGCCGGGGCGCCAAGTTCGTCCAGCGGAAAAAGGCCACAAAAACGGGTGGGCTATAGCCTTGGGGGGTGGGGCTGGCCAACTTCGTCCGCCGGACTCGGAATGGCGCGAGACTTTTCGTGGCGCCTCCGTGTGCCAAAAATAGGCTGCGGGCACAGCCGCGGCCAAAAATACAGGCCCGAAGGCCGGGGCGCCAAGTTCGTCCAGCGGAAAAAGGCCACAAAAACGGGTGGGCTATAACCTTGGGGGGTGGGGCTGGGCAACTTCGTCCGCCGGACTCGGAATGGCGCGAAACTTTGCGGGGCGCCTCTGTGTGCCAAAAATAGGCCGCGGGCACAGCCGCGCCCAAAAATACCCGCCCGAAGGCCGGGGCGCCAAGTTCGTCCAGCGGAAAAAGGCCACAAAAACGGGTGGGCTATAGCCTTGGGGGGTGGGGCTGGCCAACTTCGTCCGCCGGATTCGGAATGGCGCGAGACTTTACGAGGTGCCTCCGTGTGCCAAAAATAGGCCGCGGGCACAGCCGCGCCCAAAAATACCCGCCCGAAGGCCGGGGCGCCAAGTTCGTCCAGCGGAAAAAGCCCACAAAAACGGGTGGGCTATAGCCTTGGGGGGTGGGGCTGGCCAACTTCGTCCGCCGGACTCGGAATGGCGCGAGACTTTTTGTGGCGCCTCCGTGTGCCAAAAATAGGCTGCGGGCACAGCCGCGGCCAAAAATACAGGCCCGAAGGCCGGGGCGACAAGTTCGTCCAGCGGAAAAAGGCCACAAAAACGGGTGGGCTATAACCTTGGGGGGTGGGGCTGGCCAACTTCGTCCGCCGGACTCGGAATGGCGCGAGACTTTTAGAGGCACCTCCGTGAGTCAAAAATAGTCCGCGGGCGCTGCCGCGCCCAAAAATACCCGCCCGAAGGCCGGTGCGCCAAGTTCGTCCAGCGAAAAAAGGCCACAAAAACGGGTGGGCTATAGCCTTGGGGGGTGGGGCTGTCCAACTTCGTCCGCCGGATTCGGAATGGCGCGAGACTTTGCGAGGCATCTCCGTGTGCCAAAAATAGGCCGCGGGCACAGCCGCTCCCAAAAATACCCGCCCGATGGCCGGGGCGCCAAGTTCGTCCAGCGGAAAAGGGCCACAAAAACGGGTGGGCTATAGCCTTGGGGGGTGGGGCTGGCCAACTTCGTCCGCCGGACTTGGAATGGTGCGAGACTTTGCGAGGCGCCTCCGTGTGCCAAAAATAGGCCGCGGGCACAGCCGCTCCCAAAAATACTCGCCCGATGGCCGGGGCGCCAAGTTCGTCCAGCGGAAAAGGGCCACAAAAACGGGTGGGCTATGGCCTTGGGGGGTGGGGCTGGCCAACTTCGTCCGCCGGACTCCGAATGGCGCGAGACATTGCGAGGCGCCTCCGTGTGCCAAAAATAGGCCGCGGGCACAGCCGCGCCCAAAAATACCCGCCCGAAGGCCGAGGCGCCAAGTTCGTCCAGCGGAAAAAGGCCACAAAAACGGGTGGGCTATAGCCTTGGGGGGTGGGGCTGTCCAACTTCGTCCGCCGAACTCGGAATGGCGCGAGACTTTGCGAGGCGCCTCCGTGTGCCAAAAATAGGCCGCGGGCACAGCCGCTCCCAAAAATACCCGCCCGATGGCCGGGGCGCCAAGTTTGTCCAGCGGAAAAAGGCTACAAAAATGGGTGGGCTATAGCCTTGGGGGGTGGGGCTGGCCAACTTCGTCCGCCGGACTCGGAATGGCGCGAGACTTTGCGAGGTGCCTCCGTGAGTCAAAAATAGGCCGCGGACGATGCCGCGCCCAAAAATACCCGCCCGATGGCCGGGGCGCCAAGTTCGTCCAGCGGAAAAAGGCCACAAAAACGGGTGGGCTATAGCCTTGGGGGGTGGGGCTGGCCAACTTCGTCCGCCGGACTCGGAATGGCGCGAGACTTTGCGGGGCGCCTCCGTGTGCCAAAAATAGGCCGCGAGCACAGCCGTACCCAAAAATACCCGCCCGATGGCCGGGGCGCCAAGTTCGTCCAGCGGAAAAAGGCCACAAAAACGGGTGGGCTATAGCCTTGGGGGGTGGGGCTGGCCAACTTCGTCCGCCGGACTCGGAATGGCGCGAGACTTTGCGAGGCGCCTCCGTGTGCCAAAAATAGGCCGCGGGCACAGCCGCGCCCAAAAATACCCGTCAGAAGGCCGGGGCGCCAAGTTCGTCCAGCGGAAAAAGGCCACAAAAACGGGTGGGCTATAGCCTTGGGGGGTGGGGCTGTCCAACTTCGTCCGCCGGACTCGGAATGGCGCGAGACTTTACGAGGCGCCTCCGTGTGCCAAAAATAGGCCGCGGGCACACCCGCGCCCAAAAATACCCGCCCGAAGGCCGGGGCGCCAAGTTCGTCCAGCGGAAAAAGGCCACAAAAACGGGTGGGCTATAGCCTTGGGGGGTGGGGCTGGCCCACTTCGTCCGCCAGACTCGGAATGGCGCGAGATTTTGCGAGGCGCCTCCGTGTGCCAAAAATAGGCCGCGGGCACAGCCGCGCCCAAAAATACCCGCCCGAAGGCCGGGGCGCCAAGTTCGTCCAGCGGAAAAAGGCCACAAAAACGGGTGGGCTATAGCCTTGGGGGGTGGGGCTGTCCAACTTCGTCCGCCGGACTCGGAATGGCGCGAGACTTTACGAGGCACCTCCGTGTGCCAAAAATAGGCCGCGGGCACAGCCGCGCCCAAAAATACCCGCCCGAAGGCCGGGGCGCCAAGTTCGTCCAGCGGAAAAAGGCCACAAAAACGGGTGGGCTATAGCCTTGGGGGGTGGGGCTGGCCCACTTCGTCCGCCAGACTCGGAATGGCGCGAGATTTTGCGAGGCGCCTCCGTGTGCCAAAAATAGGCCGCGGGCACAGCCGCGCCCAAAAATACCCGCCCGAAGGCCGGGGCGCCAAGTTCGTCCAGCGGAAAAAGGCCACAAAAACGGGTGGGCTATAGCCTTGGGGGGTGGGGCTGGCCAACTTCGTCCGCCGGACGCGGAATGGCGCGAGACTTTGCGAGGCGCCTCCGTGAGCCAAAAATAGACCGCGGGCGCAGCCGCGCCCAAAAATACCCACCCGAAGGCCGGGGCGCCAAGTTCATCCAGCGGAAAAAGGCCACAAAAACGGGTGGGCTATAGCCTTGGGGGTGGGGCTGGCCAACTTCGTCCGCCGGACTCGGAATGGCGCGAGACTTTGCGAGGTGCCTCCGTGTGCCAAAAATAGGCCGCGGGCACGGCCGCGCCCAAAAATACCTGCCCGAAGGCCGGGGCGCCAAGTTCGTCCAGCGGAAAAAGGCCACAAAAACGGGTTGGCTATAGCCTTGGGGGTTGGGGCTGTCCAAGTTCGTCCGCCGGACTCGGAATGGTGCGAGACGTTGCGAGGCGCCTCCGTGTGCCAAACATAGGCCGCGGTCACAGCCGCTCCCAAAAATACCCACCCGATGGCCGGGGCGCCAAGTTCGTCCAGCGGAAAAGGGCCACAAAAACGGGTGGGCTATAGCCTTGGGGGGTGGGGCTGGCCAACTTCGTCTGCCAGACTCGGAATGGCGCCAGACTTTGCGAGGCGCCTCCGTGTGCCAAAAATAGGCCGCGGGCACAGCCGCGCCCAAAAATACCCGCCCGAAGGCCGGGGCGCCAAGTTCGTCCAGCGGAAAAAGGCCACAAAAACGGGTGGGCTGTAGCCTTGGGGGGTGGGGCTGGCCAACTTCGTCCACCGGTCTCGGAATGGTGCGAGACTTTGCGAGGCACTTCCGTGTGCCAAAAATAGGCCGCGGGCACAGTCGCACCCAAAAATACCGGCCCGAAGGCCGGGGCGCCAAGTTCGTCCTGCGGGAAAAGGCCACAAAAACGGCTGGGCTATAGCCTTGGGGGGTGGGGCTGGCCAACTTCGTCCGCCGGACTCGGAATGGTGGGAGACTTTGCGAGGCGCCTCCGTGTTCCAAAAATAGGCCGCGGGCACAGCCGCGCCCAAAAATACCCGCCCGAAGGCCGGGGCGCCAAGTTCGTCCAGCGGAAAAAGGCCACAAAAACGGGTGGGCTATAGCCTTGGGGGGTGGGGCTGGCCAACTTCGTCTGCCGGACGCGGAATGGCGCGAGACTTTGCGAGGCGCCTCTGTGAGCCAAAAATAGACCGCGGGCACAGCCGCACCCAAAAATACCCACCCGAAGGCCGGGGCGCCAAGTTCATCCAGCGGAAAAAGGCCACAAAAACGGGTGGGCTATAGCCTTGGGGGTGGGGCTGGCCAACTTCGTCCGCCGGACTCGGAATGTGGCGAAACTTTGCGAGGTGCCTCCGTGTGCCAAAAATAGGCCGCGGGCACGGCCGCGCCCAAAAATACCTGCCCGAAGGCCGGGGCGCCAAGTTCGTCCAGCGGAAAAAGGCCACAAAAACGGGTGGGCTATAGCCTTGGGGGGTGGGGCTGGCCAACTTCGTCCGCCGGACTCGGAATGGCGCGAGACTTTGCGAGGTGCCTCTGTGTGCCAAAAATAGGCCGTGGGCACGGCTGCGCCCAAAAATACCTGCCCGAAGGCCGGGGCGCCAAGTTCGTCCAGCGGAAAAAGGCCACAAAAACGGGTTGGCTATAGCCTTGGGGGTTGGGGCTGCCCAAGTTCGTCCGCCGGACTCGGAATGGTGCGACACGTTGCGAGGCGCCTCCGTGTGCCAAACATAGGCCGCGGTCACAGCCGCTCCCAAAAATACCCACCCGATGGCCGGGGCGCCAAGTTCGTCCAGCGGAAAAGGGCCACAAAAACGGGTGGGCTATAGCCTTGGGGGGTGGGGCTGGCCAACTTCGTCTGCCAGACTCGGAATGGCGCCAGACTTTGCGAGGCGCCTCCGTGTGCCAAAAATAGGCCGCGGGCACAGCCGCGCCCAAAATACCGCCCCAAGGCCGGGCGCCAAGTGCGACAAGCGGAAAAAGGCCACAAAAACGGGTGGGCTATAGCCTTGGGGGGTGGGGCTGGCCAACTTCGTCCACCGGTCTCGGAATGGCGCGAGACTTTGCGAGGCACTTCCGTGTGCCAAAAATAGGCCGCGGGCACAGCCGCACCCAAAAATACCGGCCCGAAGGCCGGGGCGCCAAGTTCGTCCTGCGGGAAAAGGCCACAAAAACGGCTGGGCTATAGCCTTGGGGGGTGGGGCTGGCCAACTTCGTCCGACGGACGCGGAATGGTGGGAGAGTTTGAGAGGCGCCTCCGTGTTCCAAAAATAGGCCGCGGGCACAGCCGCGCCAAAAAATACCCGCCCGATGGCCGGGCCCCAAGTTCGTCCAGCGGAAAAAGGCCACAAAAACGGGTGGGCTATAGCCTTGGGGGGTGGGGCTGGCCAACTTCGTCCGCCGGACTCGGAATGGCGCGAGACATTGTGAGGTGCCTCCGTGTGCCAAAAATAGGCCGCGGGCACAGCCGCGCCCAAAAATACCCGCCCGAAGGCCGGGGCGCCAAGTTCTTCCAGCGGTAAAAGGCCACAAAAACGGGTGGGCTATAGCCTTGGGTGGTGGGACTGGCCGACTTCGTCCTCCGGACTCGGAATGGCGCGAGACTTTGCGAGTCGCCTCCGTGTGCCAAAAATAGGCCAAGGGCACAGCCGCGCCCAAAAATACCCGCCCGAAGGCCGGGGCGCCAAGTTCGTCCAGCGGAAAAAGGCCACAAAAACGGGTGGGCTATAGCCTTGGGGGGTGGGGCTGGCCCACTTCGTCCGCCAGACTCGGAATGGCGCGAGACTTTGCGAGGCGCCTCCGTGTGCCAAAAATAGGCCGCGGGCACAGCCGTGCCCAAAAATACCCCCCCGAAGGCCGGGGCGCCAAGTTCGTCCTGCGGAAAAAGGCCACAAAAACGGGTGGGCTATAGCCTTGGGGGGTGGGGCTGGCCAACTTCGTCCGCCGGACTCGGAATGGCGCGAGACTTTGCGAGGCACCTCCGTGTGCCAAAAATAGGCCGCGGGCACAGCCGCGCCCAAAAATACCCGCCCGAAGGCCGGGGCGCCAAGTTCGTCCAGCGGAAAAAGGCCACAAAAACGGGTGGGCTATAGCCTTGGGGGGTGGGGCTGGCCGACTTCGTCCGCCGGACTCGGAATGGCGCAAGACTTTGCGAGGCACCTCCGTGTGCCAAAAATAGGCCGCTGACACAGCCGTGCCCAAAAATACCCACCCGAAGGCCGGGGCGCCAAGTTCGTCAAGCGAAAAAAAGCCACAAAAACGGGTGGGATATAGCCTTGGGGGGTGGGGCTGGCCAACTACGTCCGCCGGACTCGGAATGGCGCGAGACTTTGCGAGGCACCTCCGTGTGGCAAAAATAGGCCGCGGGCACAGCCGCGCCCAAAAATACCCGCCCGAAGGCCGGGGCGCCAACTTCGTCCAGCGGAAAAAGGCCACAAAAACGGGTGGGCTATAGCCTTGGGGGGTGGGGCTAGCCAACTTCATCAGCCAGACTCGGAATGGCGCGAGACTTTGCAAGGCACCTCCGTGCGCCAAAAATAGGCTGCTGACACAGCCGTGCCCAAAAATACCCGCCCGAAGGCCGGGGCGCCAAGTTCGTCAAGCGAAAAAAAGCCACAAAAACGGGTGGGATATAGCCTTGGGGGGTGGGGCTGGCCAACTTCGTCCGCCGGACTCGGAAAGGCGCGAGACTTTGCGAGGCACCTCCGTGCGCCAAAAATAGGCCGCGGGCACAGCCGCGCCCAAAAATACCAGCCCGAAGGCCGGAGCGCCAAGTTCGTCCAGCGGAAAAAGGCCACAAAAACGGGTGGGCTATAGCCTTGGGGGGTGGGGCTAGCCAACTTCATCCGCCAGACTCGGAATGGCGCGAGACTTTGTAAGGCACCTCCGTGCGCCAAAAATAGGCTGCTGACACAGCCGTGCCCAAAAATACCTGCCCGAAGGCCGGGGCGCCAAGTTCGTCAAGCGAAAAAAAGCCACAAAAACGGGTGGGATATAGCCTTGGGGGGTGGGGCTGGCCAACTTCGTCCGCCGGACTCGGAATGGCGCGAGACTTTGCGAGGCACCTCCGTGCGCCAAAAATAGGCCGCGGGCACAGCCGCGCCCAAAAATACCAGCCCGAAGGCCGGAGCGCCAAGTTCGTCCAGCGGAAAAAGGCCACAAAAACGGGTGGGCTATAGCCTTGGGGGTGGGGCTGGCCAACTTCTTCCGGCGGACTCGGAATGGCGCGAGACTTTCCGAGGCACCTCCGTGTACCAAAAATAGGCCGCGGGCACAGCCGCGCCACAAAATACCCGCCCGAAGGCCAGGGCGCCAAGTTCGTCCAGCGGTAAAAGGCCACAAAAACGGGTGGGCTATAGCCTTGGGGGGTGGGGCTGGCCAACTTCGTCCGCCGGACTCGGAATGGCGCGAGTCTTTGCGAGGCGCCTCCGGGTGCCAAAAATAGGCCGCGGGCACAGCCGCGCCCAAAAATACCCGCCCGAAGGCCGGGGCGACAAGTTCGTCCAGCGGTAAAAGGCCACAAAAACGGGTGGGCTATAGCCTTGGGGGGTGGGGCTGGCCAACTTCGTCCGCCGGACTCGGAATGGCGCGAGACTTTGCGAGGCGCCTCCGTGTGCCAAAAATAGGCCACGGGCACAGCCACCCCCAAAAATACCCGCCCGAAGGCCGGGGCGCCAAGTTTGTCCAGCGGAAAAAGGACAGAAAAACGGGTGGGCTATAGCCTTGGGCGGTGGGGCTGGCCAACTTCGTCCGCCGGACTCGGAATAGCGCGAGACTTTGCATGGCGCCTCCGTGTGCCAAAAATAGGCCGCGGGCAGAGCCGTACCCAAAAATACCGGCCCGAAGGCCGGGGCGCCAAGTTCGTCCTGCGGGAAAAGGCCACAAAAACGGCTGGGCTATAGCCTTGGGGGGTGGGGCTGGCCAACTTCGTCCGCCGGACTCGGAATGGTGGGAGACTTTGCGAGGCGCCTCCGTGTGCCAAAAATAGGCCGCGGGCACACCCGTGCCCAAAAATACCCGCCCGAAGGCCGGGGCGCCAAGTTCGTCCAGCGGTAAAAGGCCACAAAAACGGGTGGGCTATAGCCTTGGGGGGTGGGGCTGGCCAACTTCGTCCGCCGGACTCGGAATGGCGCGAGTCTTTGCGAGGCGCCTCCGGATGCCAAAAATAGGCCGCGCGCACAGCCGCGCCCAAAAATACCCGCCCGAAGGCCGGGGCGACAAGTTCGTCCAGCGGTAAAAGGCCACAAAAACGGGTGGGCTATAGCCTTGGGGGGTGGGGCTGGCCAACTTCGTCCGCCGGACTCGGAATGGCGCGAGACTTTGCGAGGCGCCTCCGTGTGCCAAAAATAGGCCACGGGCACAGCCGCGCCCAAAAATACCAGCCCGAAGGCCGGAGCGCCAAGTTCGTCCAGCGGTAAAAGGCCACAAAAACGGGTGGGCTATAGCCTTGGGGGGTGGGGCTGGCCAACTTCGTCCGCCGGACTCGGAATGGCGCGAGACTTTGCGAGGCGCCTCCGTGTGCCAAAAATAGGCCACGGGCACAGCCGCGCCCAAAAATACCAGCCCGAAGGCCGGAGTGCCAAGTTCGTCCAGCGGAAAAAGGCCACAAAAACGGGTGGGCTATAGCCTTGGGGGTGGGGCTGGCCAACTTCGTCCGCCGGACTCGGAATGGCGCGAGACTTTGCGAGGCACCTCCGTGTACCAAAAATAGGCCGCGGGCACAGCCGCGCCACAAAATACCTGCCCGAAGGCCAGGGCGCCAAGTTCGTCCAGCGGTAAAAGGCCACAAAAACGGGTGGGCTATAGCCTTGGGGGGTGGGGCTGGCCAACTGGCCCCGCCCGGACTCGGAATGGCGCGAGTCTTTGCGAGGCGCCTCCGGGTGCCAAAAATAGGCCGCGGGCACAGCCGCGCCCAAAAATACCCGCCCGAAGGCCGGGGCGACAAGTTCGTCCAGCGGTAAAAGGCCACAAAAACGGGTGGGCTATAGCCTTGGGGGGTGGGGCTGGCCAACTTCGTCCGCCGGACTCGGAATGGCGCGAGACTTTGCGAGGCGCCTCCGTGTGCCAAAAATAGGCCGCGGGCACAGCCGCCCCCAAAAATACCCGCCCGAAGGCCGGGGCGCCAAGTTTGTCCAGCGGAAAAAGGACAGAAAAACGGGTGGGCTATAGCCTTGGGGGTGGGGCTGGCCAACTTCGTCCGCCGGACTCGGAATGGCGCGATACTTTACGAGGTGCCTCCGTGTGCCAAAAATAGGCCACGGGCACAGCCGCGCCCAAAAATACCCGCCCGAAGGCCGGGGCGCCAAGTTCGTCCAGCGGAAAAAGGCCACAAAAACGGGTGGGCTATAGCCTTGGGGGGTGGGGCTAGCCAACTTCATCCGCCGGACTCGGAATGGCGCGAGACTTTGCGAGGCACCTCCGTGTGCCAAAAATAGGCCGCTGACACAGCCGTGCCCAAAAATACCCGCCCGAAGGCCGGGGCGCCAAGTTCGTCAAGCGAAAAAAAGCCACAAAAACGGGTGGGATATAGCCTTGGGGGGTGGGGCTGGCCAACTTCGTCCGCCGGACTCGGAATGGCGCGAGACTTTGCGAGGCACCTCCGTGCGCCAAAAATAGGCCGCGGCCACAGCTGCGCCCAAAAATACCAGCCCGAAGGCCGGAGCGCCAAGTTCGTCCAGCGGAAAAAGGCCACAAAAACGGGTGGGCTATAGCCTTGGGGGTGGGGCTGGCCAACTTCGTCCGCCGGACTCGGAATGGCGCGAGACTTTGCGAGGCACCTCCGTGTACCAAAAATAGGCCGCGGGCACAGCCGCGCCACAAAATACCCGCCCGAAGGCCAGGGCGCCAAGTTCGTCCAGCGGTAAAAGGCCACAAAAACGGGTGGGCTATAGCCTTGGGGGGTGGGGCTGGCCAACTTCGTCCGCCGGACTCGGAATGGCGCGAGTCTTTACGAGGCGCCTCCGGGTGCCAAAAATAGGCCGCGGTCACAGCCGCGCCCAAAAATACCCGCCCGAAGGCCGGGGCGACAAGTTCGTCCAGCGGTAAAAGGCCACAAAAACGGGTGGGCTATAGCCTTGGGGGGTGGGGCTGGCCAACTTTGTCCGCCGGACTCGGAATGGCGCGAGACTTTGCGAGGCGCCTCCGTGTGCCAAAAATAGGCCGCGGACACAGCCGCCCCCAAAAATACCCGCCCGAAGGCCGGGGCGCCAAGTTTGTCCAGCGGAAAAAGGACAGAAAAACGGGTGGGCTATAGCCTTGGGGGTGGGGCTGGCCAACTTCATCCGCCGGACTCGGAATGGCGCGAGACTTTACGAGGTGCCTCCGTGTGCCAAAAATAGGCCACGGGCACAGCCGCGCCCAAAAATACCCGCCCGAAGGCCGGGGCGCCAAGTTCGTCCAGCGGAAAAAGGCCACAAAAACGGGTGGGCTATAGCCTTGGGGGGTGGGGCTGGCCAACTTCGTCCGCCGGACTCGGAATGGCGCGAGACTTTGCGAGGCACCTCCGTGTGCCAAAAATAGGCCGCGGGCACAGCCGCGACCAAAAATACCCGCCCGAAGGCCAGGGCGCCAACTTCGTCCAGCGGAAAAAGGCCACAAAAACGGGTGGGCTATAGCCTTGGGGGGTGGGGCTAGCCAACTTCATCCGCCGGACTCGGAATGGCGCGAGACTTTGCGAGGCACCTCCGTGTGCCAAAAATAGGCCGCTGACAAAGCCGTGCCCAAAAATACCCGCCCGAAGGCCGGGGCGCCAAGTTCGTCAAGCGAAAAAAAGCCACAAAAACGGGTGGGATATAGCCTCGGGGGGTGGGGCTGGCCAACTTCGTCCGCCGGACTCGGAATGGCGCGAGACTTTGCGAGGCACCTCCGTGTACCAAAAATAGGCCGCGGGCACAGCCGCGCCACAAAATACCCGCCCGAAGGCCAGGGCGCCAAGTTCGTCCAGCGGTAAAAGGCCACAAAAACGGGTGGGCTATAGCCTTGGGGGGTGGGGCTGGCCAACTTCGTCCGCCGGACTCGGAATGGCGCGAGTCTTTACGAGGCGCCTCCGGGTGCCAAAAATAGGCCGCGGTCACAGCCGCCCCCAAAAATAGCCCCCCGAAGGCCGGGGCGCCAAGTTCGTCCAGCGGAAAAAGGCCACAAAAACGGGTGGGCTATAGCCTTGGGGTGTGGGGCTGGCCAACTTCGTCCGCCGGACTCATAATGGCGCGAGACTTTGCGAGGCACCTCCGTGTGCCAAAAATAGGCTGCGGGCACAGCCGCCCCCAAAAATACCCGCCCGAAGGCCGGGGCGCCAAGTTTGTCCAGCGGAAAAAGGACAGAAAAACGGGTGGGCTATAGCCTTGGGGGGTGGGGCTGGCCAACTTCGTCCGCCGGACTCGGAATGGCGCGAGACTTTGCGAGGCGCCTCCGTGTGCCAAAAATAGGCCGCGGGCACAGCCGCCCCCAAAAATACCCGCCCGAAGGCCGGGGCGCCAAGTTTGTCCAGCGTAAAATGTACAGAAAACCGGTGGGGCTATTGCCTTGGGGGGGGGGCTGGCCAACTTCATCCGCCGGACTCGGAATGGCGCGAGACTTTACGAGGTGCCTCCGTGTGCCAAAAATAGGCCACGGGCACAGCCGCGCCCAAAAATACCCGCCCGAAGGCCGGGGCGCCAAGTTCGTCCAGCGGAAAAAGGCCACAAAAACGGGTGGGCTATAGCCTTGGGGGGTGGGGCTGGCCAACTTCGTCCGCCGGACTCGGAATGGCGCGAGACTTTGCGAGGCACCTCCGTGTGCCAAAAATAGGCCGCGGGCACAGCCGCGACCAAAAATACCCGCCCGAAGGCCAGGGCGCCAACTTCGTCCAGCGGAAAAAGGCCACAAAAACGGGTGGGCTATAGCCTTGGGGGGTGGGGCTAGCCAACTTCATCCGCCGGACTCGGAATGGCGCGAGTCTTTGCGAGGCGCCTCCGGGTGCCAAAAATAGGCCGCGGGCACAGTCGCGCCCAAAAATACCCGCCCGAAGGCCGGGGCGACAAGTTCGTCCAGCGGTAAAAGGCCACAAAAACGGGTGGGCTATAGCCTTGGGGGGTGGGGCTGGCCAACTTCGTCCGCCGGACTCGGAATGGCGCGAGACTTTGCGAGGCACCTCCGTGTACCAAAAATAGGCCGCGGGCACAGCCGCGCCACAAAATACCCGCCCGAAGGCCAGGGCGCCAAGTTCGTCCAGCGGTAAAAGGCCACAAAAACGGGTGGGCTATAGCCTTGGGGGGTGGGGCTGGCCAACTTCGTCCGCCGGACTCGGAATGGCGCGAGTCTTTACGAGGCGCCTCCGGGTGCCAAAAATAGGCCGCGGTCACAGCCGCCCCCAAAAATAGCCCCCCGAAGGCCGGGGCGCCAAGTTCGTCCAGCGGAAAAAGGCCACAAAAACGGGTGGGCTATAGCCTTGGGGTGTGGGGCTGGCCAACTTCGTCCGCCGGACTCATAATGGCGCGAGACTTTGCGAGGCACCTCCGTGTGCCAAAAATAGGCTGCGGGCACAGCCGCCCCCAAAAATACCCGCCCGAAGGCCGGGGCGCCAAGTTTGTCCAGCGGAAAAAGGACAGAAAAACGGGTGGGCTATAGCCTTGGGCGGTGGGGCTGGCCAACTTCGTCCGCCGGACTCGGAATAGCGCGAGACTTTGCAAGGCACCTCCGTGTGCCAAAAATAGGCCGCGGGTACAGCCGCACCCAAAAATACCCCCCCGAAGGCCGGGGCGCCAAGTTCGTCCAGCGGAAAAAGGCCACAAAAACGGGTGGGCTATAGCCTTGGGGGGTGGGGCTGGCCAACTTCGTCCGCCGGACTCGGAATGGCGCAAGACTTTGCGAGGCACCTCCGTGTGCCAAAAATAGGCCACGGCCCGAAGGCCGGGGCGCCAAGTTCGTCCAGCGGAAAAAGGCCACAAAAACGGGTGGGCTATAGCCTTGGGGGGTGGGGCTGGCCAACTTCGTCCGCCGGAGTCGGAATGGCGCGAGACTTTGCGAGGCGCCTCCGTGTGCCAAAAATAGGCCGCGGGCACAGCCACGCCCAAAATACCCACCCGAAGGCCGGGGCGCCAAGTTCGTCCAGCGGAAAAAGGCCACAAAAACGGGTGGACTATAGCCTTGGGGTGTGGGGCTGGCCAACTTCGTCCGCCGGACTCGGAATGGCGCGAGACTTTGCGAGGCGCATCCGTGTGCCAAAAATAGGCCGCGGACACAGCCGCGCCCAAAATACCCGCCCGAAGGCCGGGGCGCCAAGTTCGTCCAGCGGAAAAAGGCCACAAAAACGGGTGGACTATAGCCTTGGGGGGTGGGGCAGGCCAACTTCATCCGCCGGACTCGGAATGGCGCGAGACTTTGCGAGGCACCTCCGTGTGCCCAAAATAGGCCGCGGGCACAGCCGCGCCCAAAAATACCCGCCCGAAGGCCAGGGCGACAAGTTCGTCCAGCGGTAAAAGGCCACAAAAACGGGTGGGCTATAGCCTTGGGGGGTGGGGCTGGCCAACTTCGTCCGCCGGACTCGGAATGGCGCGAGACTTTGCGAGGCGCCTCCGTGTGCCAAAAATAGGCCGCGGGCACAGCCGCACCCAAAAATACCCGCCCGAAGGCCGGGGCGCCAAGTTTGTCCAGCGGAAAAAGGACAGAAAAACGGGTGGGCTATAGCCTTGGGCGGTGGGGCTGGCAAACTTCGTCCGCCGGACTCAGAATGGCGCGAGACTTTACGAGGTGCCTCCGTGTGCCAAAAATAGGCTGCGGACACAGCCGCGCCTGAAAATACCCGCCCGAAGGCCGGGGCGCCAAGTTCGTCCAGTGTAAAAAGGCCACAAAAACGGGTGGGCTATAGCCTCGGGGGGTGGGGCTGGCCGACTTCGTCCGCCGGACTCGGAATGGCGCGAGACTTTACGAGGCACCTCCGTGTGCCAAAAATAGGCCACGGGCACAGCCGCGCCCAAAAATACCCGCCCGAAGGCCGGGGCGCCAAGTTCGTCCAGCGGAAAAAGGCCACAAAAACGGGTGGGCTATAGCCTTGGGGGTGGGGCTGGCCAACTTCGTCCGCCGGACTCGGAATGGCGCGAGACTTTGCGAGGCACCTCCGTGTACCAACAATAGGCTGCGGGCACAGCCGCGCCCAAAAATACCCGCCCGAAGGCCAGGGCGCCAAGTTCGTCCAGCGGTAAAAGGCCACAAAAACGGGTGGGCTATAGCCTTGGGGGGTGGTGCTGGCCCACTTCGTCCGCCGGACTCGGAATGGCGCGAGACTTTGCGAGGTGCCTCCGTGTGCCAAAAATAGGCCGCGGGCACAGCCGCGCCCAAAAATACCCGCCCGAAGGCCGGGGCGACAAGTTCGTCCAGCGGTAAAAGGCCACAAAAACGGGTGGGCTATAGCCTTGGGGGGTGGGGTTGGCCAACTTCGTCCGCCGGACTCGGAATGGCGCGAGACTTTGCGAGGCGCCTCCGTGTGCCAAAAATAGGCCGCGGGCACAGCCGCGCCCAAAAATACCCGCCCGAAGGCCGGGGCGCCAAGTTCGTCCAGTGTAAAAAGGCCACAAAAACGGGTGGGCTATAGCCTCGGGGGGTGGGGCTGGCCAACTTCGTCCGCCGGACTCGGAATGGCGCGAGACTTTGCGAGGCGCCTCCGTGTGCCAAAAATAGGCCACGGGCACAGCCGCGCCCAAAAATACCCGCCCGAAGGCCGGGGCGCCAAGTTCGTCCAGCGGAAAAAGGCCACAAAAACGGGTGGGCTATAGCCTTGGGGTGTGGGGCTAGCCAACTTCGTCAGCCGGACTCGGAATGGCGCGAGACTTTACGAATCGCCTCCGTGTGCCAAAAATAGGCCGCGGGCACAGCCGCCTCCAAAATACCCGACCGAAGGCCGGGGCGCCAAGTTCGTCCAGCGGAAAAAGGCCACAAAAGCGGGTGGACTATAGCCTTGGGGGGTGGGGCTGGCCAACTTCGTCCGCCGGACTCGGAATGGCGCGAGACTTTGCGAGGCGCCTCCGTGTGCCAAAAATAGGCCGCGGGCACAGCCGCGCCCAAAAATACCCGCCCGAAGGCCGGGGCGCCAAGTTCGTCCAGCGGAAAAAGGCCACAAAAATGGGTGGGCTTTACCCTTGGTGGGTGGGCTGGCCAACTTCGTCCGCCGGACTCGGAATGGCACGAGACTTTGAGAGGCGCCTCCGTGTGCCAAAAATAGGCCGCGGGCACAGCCGCGCCCAAAAATACCCCCCCAAAGGCCGGGGCGCCAAGTTCGTCCAGCGGAGAAAGGCCACAAAAACGGGTGGGCTATAGCCTTGGGGGGTGGGGCTATTCAACTCCTTCCGCCGGACTCGGAATGGCGCGAGACTTTGTGAGGCACCTCCGTGTACCAAAAATAGGCCGCGGGCACAGCCGCGCCGAAAAATACCCCCCCGAAGGCCGGGGCGCCAAGTTCGTCCAGCGGAAAAAGGCCACAAAAACGGGTGGGCTATAGCCTTGGGGTGTGGGGCTGGCCAACTTCGTCAGCCGGACTCGGAATGGCGCGAGACTTTGCGAATCGCCTCCGTGTGCCAAAAATAGGCCGCGGGCACAGCCGCCTCCAAAATACCCGACCGAAGGCCGGGGCGCCAAGTTCGTCCAGCGGAAAAAGGCCACAAAAGCGGGTGGACTATAGCCTTGGGGGGTGGGGCTGGCCAACTTCGTCCGCCGGACTCGGAATGGCGCGAGACTTTGCGAGGCGCCTCCGTGTGCCAAAAATAGGCCGCGGGCACAGCCGCGCCCAAAAATACCCGCCCGAAGGCCGGGGCGCCAAGTTCGTCCAGCGGAAAAAGGCCACAAAAATGGGTGGGCTTTACCCTTGGTGGGTGGGGCTGGCCAACTTCGTCCGCCGGACTCGGAATGGCACGAGACTTTGAGAGGCGCCTCCGTGTGCCAAAAATAGGCAGCGGGCACAGCCGCACTAAAAAATACCAACCCGAAGGCCGGGGCGCCAAGTTCGTCCAGCGGAAAAAGGCCACAAAAACGGTTGGGCTATAGCCTTGGGGGGTGGGGCTGGCCAATTTCGTCCGCGGGACTCGGAATGGCGCGAGACTTTGCGAGGCACCTCCGTGTGCCAAAAATAGGCCGCGGGCACAGCCGCGCCCAAAAATACCCCCCCAAAGGCCGGGGCGCCAAGTTCGTCCAGCGGAGAAAGGCCACAAAAACGGGTGGGCTATAGCCTTGGGGGGTGGGGCTATTCAACTCCTTCCGCCGGACTCGGAATGGCGCGAGACTTTGCGAGGCACCTCCGTGTGCCAAAAATAGGCCGCGGACACAGCCGCGCCCAAAAACACCCGCCCGAAGGCCGGGGCGCCAAGTTCGTCCTGCGGAAAAAGGCCACAAAAACGGGTGGGCTATAGCCTTGGGGGGTGGGGCTGGCCAACTTCGTCCGCCGGACTCGGAATGGCGCGAGACTTTGCGAGGCACCTCCGTGTGCCAAAACTAGACCGTGGGCACAGCCGCACACAAAAATACCCGCCCGAAGGCCGGGGCGCCAAGTTCGTCCAGCGGAAAAAGGCCACAAAAACGGGTGGGCTATAGCCTTGGGGGGTGGGCCTGGCCAACTTCGTCCGCCGGATTCGGAATGGCGCGAGACTTTGCGAGGCACCTCCGTGTGCCAAAAATAGGCCGCGGGCACAGCCGCGCCCAAAAACATCCGCCCGAAGGCCGCGGCGCCAAGTTCGTCCGGCGGAAAAAGACCACAAAAACGGGTGGGCTATACCCTTGGGGGGTGGGGCTGGCCAACTTCATCCGCCGGACTTGGAATGGCGCGAGACTTTGCGAGGCACCTCCGTGTCCCAAAAATACCCGCCCGAAGGCCGGGGCGCCAAGTTCGTCCAGCGGAAATAGGCCACAAAAACGGGTGGGCTATAGCCTTGGGGGGAGGGGCTGGCAAACTTCGTCCGCCGGACTCGGAATGGCGCGAGACTTTGCGAGGCACCTCCGTGTGGCAAAAATAGGCCTCGGATACAGCCGCGCCCAAAAATACCCGCCCGAAGGCCGGGGCGCCAAGTTCGTCCAGCGGAAAAAGGCCACAAAAACGGGTGGGCTATAGCCTTGGGGGGTGGGGCTGGCCAACTTCGTCCGCCGGACTCGGAATGGCGCGAGACTTTGCGAGGCACCTCCGTCTGCCAAAAATAGGCCGCGGACACAGCCGCGCCCAAAAACACCCGCCCGAAGGCCGGGGCGCCAAGTTCGTCCTGCGGAAAAAGGCCACAAAAACGGGTGGGCTATAGCCTTGGGGGGTGGGGCTGGCCAACTTCGGCCGCCGGACTCGGAATGGCGCGAGACTTTGCGAGGCGCCTCCGTGTGCCAAAACTAGACCGTAGGCACAGCCGCGCACAAAAATACCCGTCCGAAGGCCGGGGCGCCAAGTTCGTCCAGCGGAAAAAGGCCACAAAAACGGGTGGGCTATAGCCTTGGGGGGTGGGGCTGGCCAACTTCGTCCGCCGGACTCGGAATGGCGCGAGACTTTGCGAGGCACCTCCGTGTGCCAAAACTAGACCGTGGGCACAGCCGCACACAAAAATACCCGCCCGAAGGCCGGGGCGCCAAGTTCGTCCAGCGGAAAAAGGCCACAAAAACGGGTGGGCTATAGCCTTGGGGGGTGGGGCTGGCCAACTTCGTCCGCCGGACTCGGAATGGCGCGAGACTTTACGAGGCGGCTCCGTGTGCCAAAAATAGATCGCGGGCACAGCCGCGCCCAAAAATACCTCCCCGAAGGCCGGGGCACCAAGTTCGTCCAGCGGAAAAAGGCCACAAAAACGGGTGGGCTATAGCCTTGGGGGGTGGGGCTGGCCAACTTCGTCCGCCGGACTTGGAATGGCGTGAGACTTTGCGAGGGGCCTCCATGTGCCAAAAATAGGCCGCGGGCACAGCCGCGCCCAAAAATACCCACCCGAAGCCCGCGGCGCCAAGTTCGTCCAGCGGTAAAAGGCCACAAAAACGGGTGGGCTATAGCCTTGCGGGGTGGGGCTGGCCAACTTCGCCCGCCGGACTCGGAATGGCGCGAGACTTTGCGAGGCACCTCCGTGTGCCAAAAATAGGCAACGGGCACAGACGCGCCCAAAAATACCTGCCCGAAGGCCGGGGCGCCATGTTCGTCCAGCGGTTAAAGGCCACAAAAACGGGTGGGCTATAGCCTTGGGGGGTGGGGCTGGCCAACTTCGTCCGCCGGACTCGGAATGGCGCGAGACTTTGCGAGGTGCCTCCGTGTGCCAAAAATAGATCGCGGGCACAGCCGCGCCCAAAAATACCGCCCCGAAGGCCGGGGCGCCAAGTTCGTCCAGCGGTAAAAGGCCACAAAAACGGGTGGGCTATAGCCTTGGGGGGTGGGGCTGGCCAACTTCGTCCGCCGGATTCGGAATGGCGCGAGACTTTGCGAGGCACCTCCGTGTGCCAAAAATAGGCCGCGGACACAGCCGCGCCCAAAAACACCCGCCCGAAGGCCGGGGCGCCAAGTTCGTCCAGCGGAAAAAGGCCACAAAAACGGGTGGGCTATAGCCTTGGGGGGTGGGGCTGGCCAACTTCGTCCGCCGGACTCGGAATGGCGCGAGACTTTGCGAGGTGCCTCCGTGTGCCAAAAATAGATCGCGGGCACAGCCGCGCCAAAAAATACCGCCCCGAAGGCCGGGGCGCCAAGTTCGTCCAGCGGTAAAAGGCCACAAAAACGGGTGGGCTATAGCCTTGGGGGGTGGGGCTGGCCAACTTCGTCCGCCGGACTCGGAATGGCGCGAGACTTTGCATGGCGCCTCCGTGTGCCAAAAATAGGCCGCGGGCACAGCCGCGCCCAAAAATACCCGCCCGAAGGCCGGGACGCCAAATTCGTCCAGCGGTAAATTGCCACAAAAACGGGTGGGCTATAGCCTTGGGGGGTGGGGCTGGCCAACTTCGTCCGCCGGATTCGGAATGGCGCGAGACTTTGCGAGGCACCTCCGTGTGCCAAAAATAGGCCGCGGACACAGCCGCGCAAAAAAATACCCGCCCGAAGGCCGGGGCGCCAAGTTCGTCCAGCGGAAAAAGGCCACAAAAACGGGTGGGCTATAGCCTTGGGGGGTGGGGCTGGCCAACTTTGTCCGCCGGACTCGGAATGGCGCGAGACTTTGCGAGGTGCCTCTGTGTGCCAAAATAGGCCGCGGGCACAGCCAAGGCCAAAAATACCCGCCCGAAGGCCGGGGCGCCAAGTTCGTCCAGCGGAAAAAGGCCACAAAAACGGGTGGGCTATGGCCTAGGGGGTTGGGGCTGGCCAACTTCGTCCGCCGGACTCGGAATGGCGCGAGAATTTGCGAGGCACCTCCGTGTGCCAAAAATAGGCCGCGGGCAAAGCCGCGCCCAAAAATACCCACCCGAAGGCCAGGGCGCCAAGTTCGTCCAGCGGTAAAAGGCCACAAAAACGGGTGGGCAATAGCCTTGGGGGGTGGGGCTGGCCAACTTCGTCCGCCGGACTCGGAATGGCGCGAGACTTTGCGAGGTGCCTCCGTGTGCCAAAAATAGGCCGCGGACACAGCCGCGCCCAGAAATACCCGCCCGAAGGCCGGGGCGCCAAGTTCGTCCAGCGGAAAAAGGCCACAAAAACGGGTGGGCTATAGCCTTGGGGGGTGGGGCTGGCCAACTTCGTCCGCCGGACTCGGAATGGCGCGAGAATTTGCGAGGCACCTCCGTGTGCCAAAAATAGGCCGCGGGCAAAGCCGCGCCCAAAAATACCCACCCGAAGGCCAGGGCGCCAAGTTCGTCCAACGGTAAAAGGCCACAAAAACGGGTGGGCTATAGCCTTGGGGGGTGGGGCTGGCCAACTTCTTCCGCCGGACCCGGAATGGCGCGAGACTTTGCGAGGCACCTCCGTGTGCCAAAAATAGGCCGCGGGCACAGCCGCGCCCAAAAATACCCACCCGAAGGCCGGGGCGCCAAGTTCGTCCAGCGGAAAAAGGCCACAAAAACGGGTGGGCTATAGCCTTGGGCGGTGGGGCTGGCCAACTTCGTCCGCCGGACTCGAAATGGTGCGAGACTTTGCGAGGCATCTCCGTGTGCCAAAAATACGCCGCGGTCACAGCCGCGCCCAAAAATACCCGCCCGAAGGCCGGGGCGCCAAGTTCGTCCAGCGGCAAAAGGCCACAAAAACGGGTGGGCTATAGCCTTGGGGGGTGGGACTGGCCACCTTCGTCCGCCGGACTCGGAATGGCGTGAGACTTTGCGAGGAGCCTCCATGTGCCAAAAATAGGCTGCGGGGACAGCCGCGCCCCAAAATACCCGCCCGAAGGCCGGGGCGCCAAGTTCGTCCAGCGGTAAAAGGCCACAAAAACGGGTGGGCTATAGCCTTGGGGGGTGGGGCTGGCCAACTTCGTCCGCCGGACTCGGAATGGCGCGAGACTTTGCGAGGTGCCTCCGTGTGCCAAAAATAGATCGCGGGCACAGCCGCGCCCAAAAATACCGCCCCGAAGGCCGGGGCGCCAAGTTCGTCCAGCGGTAAAAGGCCACAAAAACGGGTGGGCTATAGCCTTGGGGGGTGGGGCTGGCCAACTTCGTCCGCCGGACTCGGAATGGCGCGAGACTTTGCGAGGCGCCTCCGTGTGCCAAAAATAGGCCGCGGGCACAGCCGCGCCCAAAAATACCCGCCCGAAGGCCGGGGCGCCAAATTCGTCCAGCGGTAAATTGCCACAAAAACGGGTGGGCTATAGCCTTGGGGGGTGGGGCTGGCCAACTTCGTCCGCCGGATTCGGAATGGCGCGAGACTTTGCGAGGCACCTCCGTGTGCCAAAAATAGGCCGCGGACACAGCCGCGCCCAAAAACACCCGCCCGAAGGCCGGGGCGCCAAGTTCGTCCAGCGGAAAAAGGCCACAAAAACGGGTGGGCTATAGCCTTGGGGGGTGGGGCTGGCCAACTTTGTCCGCCGGACTCGGAATGGCGCGAGACTTTGCGAGGTGCCTCCGTGTGACAAAAATAGGCCGCGGGCACAGCCGCGCCCAAAAATACCCGCCCGAAGGCCGGGGCGCCAAGTTCGTCCAGCGGAAAAAGGCCACAAAAACGGGTGGGCTATAGCCTTGGGGGGTGGGGCTGGCCAACTTCGTCCGCCGGACTCGGAATGGCGCGAGAATTTGCGAGGCACCTCCGTGTGCCAAAAATAGGCCGCGGGCAAAGCCGCGCCCAAAAATACCCACCCGAAGGCCAGGGCGCCAAGTTCGTCCAGCGGTAAAAGGCCACAAAAACGGGTGGGCAATAGCCTTGGGGGTTGGGGCTGGCCAACTTCGTCCGCCGGACTCGGAATGGCGCGAGACTTTGCGAGGTGCCTTCGTGTGCCAAAAATAGGCCGCGGACACAGCCGCGCCCAAAAATACCCACCCGAAGGCCGGGGCGACAAGTTCGTCCAGCGGAAAAAGGCCACAAAAGGGGTGGGCTATAGCCTTGGGGGGTGGGGCTGGCTAACTTCGTCCACCGGACTCGGAATGGCGCGAGAATTTGCGAGGCACCTCCGTGTACCAAAAATAGGCCGCGAGCACAGCCACACCCAAAAATACCCGCCCGAAGGCTGGGGCGCGAAGTTCGTCCAGCAGAAAAAGGCCACAAAAACGGATGGGCTATAACCTTGGGGGATGGGGCTGGCCCACTTCGTCCGCCGGACTCGGAATGGCGCGAGACTTTGCGAGGCACCTCCGTGTGCCAAAAATAGGCCGCGGGCACAGCCGCGCCCAAAAATACCCACCCGAAGGCCGGGGCGCCAAGTTCGTCCAGCGGAAAAAGGCCACAAAAACGGGTGGGCTATAGCCTTGGGCGGTGGGGCTGGCCAACTTCGTCCGCCGGACTCGAAATGGTGCGAGACTTTGCGAGGCATCTCCGTGTGCCAAAAATACGCCGCGGTCACAGCCGCGCCCAAAAATACCCGCCCGAAGGCCGGGGCGCCAAGTTCGTCCAGCGGCAAAAGGCCACAAAAACGGGTGGGCTATAGCCTTGGGGGGTGGGACTGGCCACCTTCGTCCGCCGGACTCGGAATGGCGTGAGACTTTGCGAGGAGCCTCCATGTGCCAAAAATAGGCTGCGGGGACAGCCGCGCCCCAAAATACCCGCCCGAAGGCCGGGGCGCCAAGTTCGTCCAGCGGAAAAAGGCCACAAAAACGGGTGGGCTATAGCCTTGGGGGGTGGGGCTGGCCAACTTCGTCCGCCGGACTTGGAATGGCGCGAGACTTTGCGAGGGGCCTCCATGTGCCAAAAATAGGCCGCGGGCACAGCCGCGCCCAAAAATACCCGCCCGAAGCCCGCGGCGCCAAGTTCGTCCAGCGGTAAAAGGCCACAAAAACGGGTGGGCTATAGCCTTGCGGGGTGGGGCTGGCCAACTTCGCCCGCCGGACTCGGAATGGCGCGAGACTTTGCGAGGCACCTCCGTGTGCCAAAAATAGGCCGCGGGCACAGACGCGCCCAAAAATACCCGCCCGAAGGCCGGGGCGCCATGTTCGTCCAGCGGTAAAAGGCCACAAAAACGGGTGGGCTATAGCCTTGGGGGGTGGGGCTGGCCAACTTCGTCCGCCGGACTCGGAATGGCGCGAGACTTTGCGAGGTGCCTCCGTGTGCCAAAAATAGATCGCGGGCACAGCCGCGCCCAAAAATACCGCCCCGAAGGCCGGGGCGCCAAGTTCGTCCAGCGGTAAAAGGCCACAAAAACGGGTGGGCTATAGCCTTGGGGGGTGGGGCTGGCCAACTTCGTCCGCCGGACTCGGAATGGCGCGAGACTTTGCGAGGCGCCTCCGTGTGCCAAAAATAGGCCGCGGGCACAGCCGCGCCCAAAAATACCCGCCCGAAGGCCGGGGCGCCAAGTTCGTCCAGCGGTAAATTGCCACAAAAACGGGTGGGCTATAGCCTTGGGGGGTGGGGCTGGCCAACTTCGTCCGCCGGACTCGGAATGGCGCGAGACTTTGCGAGGCACCTCCGTGTGCCAAAAATAGGCCGCGGACACAGCCGCGCCCAAAAAAACCCGCCCGAAGGCCGGGCCGCCAAGTTCGTCCAGCGGAAAAAGGCCACAAAAACGGGTGGGCTATAGCCTTGGGGGGTGGGGCTGGCCAACTTCGTCCGCCGGACTCGGAATGGCGCGAGACTTTGCAAGGCGCCTCCGTGTGCCAAAAATAGGCCGCGAGCCCAGCCGCGCCCAAAAATACCCGCCCGAAGGCCGGGGCGCCAAGTTCGTCCAGCGGAAAAGGGCCACAAAAACAGGTGGGCTATAGCCTTGGGGGGTGGGGCTAGCCAACTTCGTCCGCCGGACTCGGAATGGCGCGAGACTTTGCGAGGCACCTCTGTGTGCCAAAAATAGGCCGCGGACACAGCCGCGCCCAAAAACACCCGCCCGAAGGCCGGGGCGCCAAGTTCATCCAGCGGAAAAAGGCCACAAAAACGGGTGGGCTATAGCCTTGGGGGGTGGGGCTGGCCAACTTCGTCCGCCGGACTCGGAATGGCGCGAGACTTTGCAAGGCGCCTCCGTGTGCCAAAAATAGATCGCGGGCACAGCCGCGCCCAAAAATACCGCCCCGAAGGCCGGGGCGCCAAGTTCGTCCAGCGGTAAATGGCCACAAAAACGGGTGGGCTATAGCCTTGGGGGGTGGGGCTGGCCAACTTCGTCCGCCGGACTCGGAATGGCGCGAGACTTTGCGAGGCGCCTCCGTGTGCCAAAAATAGGCGGCGGGCACAGCCGTGCCCAAAAATACCCGCCCGAAGGCCGGGGCGCCAAGTTCGTCCAGCGGTAAATTGCCACAAAAACGGGTGGGCTATAGCCTTGGGGGGTGGGGCTGGCCAACTTCGTCCGCCGGATTCGGAATGGCGCGAGACTTTGCGAGGCACCTCCATGTGCCAAAAATAGGCCACGGACACAGCCGCGCCCAAAAACACCCGCCCGAAGGCCGGGGCGCCAAGTTCGTCCAGCGGAAAAAGGCCACAAAAACGGGTGGGCTATAGCCTTGGGGGGTGGGGCTGGCCAACTTCGTCCTCCGGACTCGGAATGGCGCGAGACTTTGCAAGGCGCCTCCGTGTGCCAAAAATAGGCCGCGAGCCCAGCCGCGCCCAAAAATACCCGCCCGAAGGCCGGGGCGCCAAGTTCGTCCAGCGGAAAAGGGCCACAAAAACAGGTGGGCTATAGCCTTGGGGGGTGGGGCTAGCCAACTTCGTCCGCCGGACTCGGAATGGCGCGAGACTTTACGAGGCACCTCCGTGTGGCAAGAATAGGCCGTGGACACAGCCGCGCCCAAAAATACCCGCCCGAAGGCCGGGGCGCCAAGTTCGTCCAGCGGAAAAAGGCCACCAAAACGGGTGGGCTATAGCCTTGGGGGGTGGGGCTGGCCAAATTCGTCCGCCGGACTCGGAATGGCGCGAGACTTTGCGAGGCGCCTCCGTGTGCCAAAAATAGGCCGCGGGCCCAACCGCGCCCAAAAATACCCGCCCGAAGGCCGGGGCGCCAAGTTTGTCCAGCGGAAAAAGGCCACAAAAACGGGTGGGCCATAGCCTTGGGGGGTGGGGCTGGCCAACCTCGTCCGCCGGACTCGGAATGGCGCGAGACTTTGCGAGGCGCCTCCGTGTGCCAAAAATAGGCCGCGGGCACAGCCGCGCCCAAAAATACCCGCCCGAAGGCCGGGGCGCCAAGTTCGTCCAGCGGAAAAAGGCCACAAAAACGGGTGGGCTATAGCCTTGTGGGGTGGGGCTGGCCAACTTCGTCCGCCGGATTCGGAATGGCGCGAGACTTTGCGAGGAGCCTCCGTGTGCCAAAAGTAGGCCGCGGGCACAGCCGCGCCCAAAAATACCCGCCCGAAGGCCGGGGCGCCAAGTTTGTCCAGCGGAAAAAGGCCACAAAAACGGGTGGGCTATAGCCTTGTGGGGTGGGGCTGGCCAACTTCGTCCGACGGATTCGGAATGGCGCGAGACTTTGCGAGGAGCCTCCGTGTGCCAAAAGTAGGCCGCGGGCACAGCCGCGGCAAAAAATACCCGCCCGAAGGCCGGGCCGCCAAGTTCGTCCAGCGGAAAAAGGCCAGAAAAACGGGTGGGCTATAGCCTTGGGGGGTGGGGATGGCCAACTTCATCCGCCGGACTAGGAATGGCGCGAGACTTTGTGAGGCACCTCCGTGTACGAAAAATAGGCCGCGGGCACAGCCGCGCCCAAAAATACCCGCCCGAAGGCCGGGGCGCCAAGTTCGTCCAGCGGAAAAAGGCCACAAAAACGGGTGGGCTATAGCCTTGGGGGGTGGGGCGGGCAAACTTCGTCCGCCGGACTCGGAATGGCGCGAGACTTTGCGAGGCATCTCCGTGGGCCAAAAATAGGCCGCGGGCACAGCCGCGCCCAAAAATACCCGCCTGAAGGCCGGGGCGCCAAGTTCGTCCAGCGGAAAAAGGCCACAAAAACGGGTGGGCTATAGCCTTGGGGGGTGGGGCTGGCCAACTTCGTCCGCCGGACTCTGAATGGCGCGAGACTTTGCGAGGCCCCTCCGTGTGCCAAAAATAGGCCGCGGGCACAGCCGCGCCCAAAAATACCCGCCCGAAGGCCGGGGCGCCAAGTTCGTCCAGCGGAAAAAGGCCACAAAAACGGGTGGTCTATAGCCTTGGGGGGTGGGGCGGGTAAACTTCGTCCGCCGGACTCGGAATGGCGCGAGACTTTGCGAGGCATCTCCGTGGGCCAAAAATAGGCCGCGGGCACAGCCGCGCCCAAAAATACCCGCCTGAAGGCCGGGGCGCCAAGTTCGTCCGCGGAAAAAGGCCACAAAAACGGGTGGGCTATAGCCTTGGGGGTGGAGTTGGCCAACTTCGTCCGCCGGACTGGGAATTGCGCGAGACTTTGCGAGGTGCCTCCGTGTGCCAAAAATAGGCCGCGGGCACAGCCGCGCCCAAAAATACCCGCCCGGAGGCCGGGGCGCCAAGTTCGTCCAGCGGAAAACGTCCACAAAAGCGGGTGGGCTATAGCCTTGGGGGGTGGGGCTGGCCAAATTCGTCCGCCGGACTAGGAATGGCGCGAGACTTTGTGAGGCACCTCCGTGTACGAAAAATAAGCCGCGGGCACAGCCGCGCCCAAAAATACCCACCCGAAGGCCGGGGCGCCTAGTTCGTCCAGCGGAAAAAGGCCACAAAAACGGGTGGGCTATAGCCTTGGGGGGTGGGGCGGGCAAACTTCGTCCGCCGGACTCGGAATGGCGTGAGACTTTGCGAGGCGCCTCCGTGTGCCAAAAATAAGCCGTGGGCACAGCTGCGCCCAAAAATACCAGCCCCAAGGCCGGGGCGCCGAGTTCGTGCAGCGGAAAAAGGCCACAAAAACGGGTGGGCTATAGCCTTGGGGGGTGGGGCGGGCAAACTTCGTCCGCCGGACTCGGAATGGCGCGAGACTTTGCGAGGCGCCTCCGTGTGCCAAAAATAAGCCGTGGGCACAGCTGCGCCCAAAAATACCAGCCCCAAGGCCGGGGCGCCGAGTTCGTCCAGCGGAAAAAGGCCACAAAAACGGGTGGGCTATAGCCTTGGGGGGTGGGGCTGGCCAACTTCATCTGCCGGACTCGGAATGGCGCGAGACTTTGCGAGGCACCTCCGTGTGCCCAAAATAGGCCGCAGGCACATCCGCGCCCAAAAATACCCGCCCGAAGGCCGGGGCGCCAAGTTCGTGCAGCGGAAAAAGGCCACAAAAACGGGTGGGCTATAGCCTTGGGGGGTGGGGCTGGCCGACTTCGTCCGCCGGACTCGGAATGGCGCGAGACTTTGCGAGGCACCTCCGTGTGCCAAAAATAGGCCGCGGGCACAGCTGCGCCCAAAAATACCCGCCCGAAGGCCGGGGCGCCAAGTTCATCCAGCGGAAAAAGGCCACAAAACGGGTGGGCTATAGCCTTGGGGGGTGGGGCTGGCCGACTTCGTCTGCCGGACTCGGAATGGCGTGAGACTTTACGAGGCACCTCCGTGTGCCAAAAATAGGCCGCGGGCACAACCGCGCCCAAAAATCCCCTTCCCGAAGGCCGGGGCGCCAAGTTCGTCCAGCGGAAAAAGGCCACAAAAACGGGTGGGCTATAGCCTTGGGGGGTGGGGCTGGCCAACTTCGTCCGCCGGACTCGGAATGGCGTGAGATTTTGCGAGGCGCCTCCGTGTGCCAAAAATAGGCCGCGGGCACAACCGCGCCCAAAAATACCCTCCCGAAGGCCGGGGCGCCAGGTTCGTCCAGCGGAAAAAGCCCACAAAAACGGGTGGGCTATAGCCTTGGGGGCTGGGGCTGGCCAACTTCGTCCGCCGGAGTCGGAATGGCGCGAGACTTTGCGAGGCGCCCCGTGTGCCAAAAATAGGCCGCGGGCACAGCTGCGCCCAAAAATACCCGCCCGAAGGCCGGGGCGCCAAGTTCGTCCAGCGGAAAAAGGCCACAAAAACGGGTGGGCTATAGACTTGGGCGGTGGGGCTGGCCAACTTCGTCCGCCGGACTCGGAATGGCGCGAGACTTTGCGAGGCACCTCCGTGTGCCAAAAATAGGCCGGAGGCACAGCCGGGTAAAAAAATACCCTCCCGAAGGCCGGGGCGCCAAGTTCGTCCTTCGGAAAAAGGCCACAAAAACGGGTGGGCTATAGCCTTGGGGGGTGGGGCTGGCCAACTTCGTCCGCCGGACTCGGAATGGCGCGAGGCTTTGCGAGGCGCCTCCGTGTGCCAAAAATAGGCCGCGGGCACAGACGCGCCCAAAAATACCCGCCCGAAGGCCGGGGTGCCAAGTTCGTCCAGCGGAAAAAGGCCACAAAAACGGGTGGGCCATAGCCCTGGGGCGTGGGGCTGGCCAACTTCGTCCGCCGGACTCGGAATGGCGCGAGACTTTGCGAGGCTCCTCCGTGTGCTAAAAATAGGCCGCGGCCACAGCCGCGTCCAAAAATACCCGCCCGAAGGCCGGGGCGCCAAGTTCGTCCAGCAGAAAAAGGCCACAAAAACGGGTGTGCTATAGCCTTGGGGGGTGGGGCTGGCCCACTTCGTCCGCCGGACTCGGAATGGCGCGAGACTTTGCGAGGCGCCTCCGTGTACCAAAAATAGGGTGCGGGCACAGCCGCGCCCAAAAATACCCGCCGGAAGGCCGGGGCGCCAAGTTCGTCCAGCGGAAAAAGGCCACAAAAACGGGTGGGCTATAGCCTTGGGGGGTGGGGCTGGCCAACTTCGTCCGCCGGACTCGGAATGGCGCGAGGCTTTGCGAGACGCCTCCGTGTGCAAAAAATAGGCCGCGGGTACAGCCGCCCCCAAAAATACCCGCCCGAACGCCGGGGCGCCAAGTTCGTCCTGCGGAAAAAGGCCACAAAAACGGGTGGGTTATAGCCTTGGGGGGTGGGGCTGGCCAACTTCGTCCGCCGGACTCGGAATGGCGCGAGACTTTGCGAGGTGCCTCCGTGTGCCAAAAATAGGCCGCGGGCACAGCCGGGTAAAAAAATACCCGCCCGACGGCCGGGGCGCCAAGTTCGTCCTTCGGAAAAAGGCCACAAAAACGGGTGGGCTATAGCCTTGGGGGGTGGGGCTGGCCAACTTCGTCCGCCGGACTCGGAATGGCGCGAGACTTTGCGAGGCCCCGCCGTGTGCCAAAAATAGGCCACGGGCACAGCCGCGCCCAAAAATACCGGCCCGAAGGCCGGGGCGCCAAGTTCGTCCAGCGGAAAAAGGCCACAAAAACGGCTGGGCTATAGCCTTGGGGGGTGGGGTTGGCCAATTTCGTCCGCCGGACTCGGAATGGCGCGAGGCTTTGTCAGCCGCCTCCGTGTGCCAAAAATAGGCCGCGGGCACAGCCACGCCCAAAAATATCTGCCCGTATGCCGGGGCGCCAAGTTCGTCCAGCGGAAAAAGGCCACAAAAACGGGTGGGCTATAGCCTTGGGGGGTGGGGCTGGCCAACTTCGTCCGCCGGACTCGGAATGGAGCGAGGCTTTGCGAGGCGCCTCCGTGAGCCAAAAATAGGCCGCGGGAACAGCCGCGCCCAAAAATACCCGGCCGAAGGCCGTGGCGCCAAGTTCGTCCAGCGGAAAAAGGCCACCAAAATGGGTGGGCTATAGCCTTGGGGGGTGGGGCTGGCCAACTTCGTCCGCCGGACTCGGAATGGCACGAGACTTTACGAGGCGCCTCCGTGTGCCAAAAATAGGCCGCGGCCACAGCCGCGCCCAAAAATACCCGCCCGAAGGCCGGGGCCCCAAGTTCGTCCAGCGGAAAAAGGCCACAAAAACAGGTGGGCTATAGCATTGGGGGGTGGGGCTGGCCAACTTCGTCCGCCAGACTCGGAATGCCGCGAGGCTTTGTGAGGCACCTCCGTGTGCAAAAAAATAGGCCGCGGGCACAGCCGCGCGCAAAAATACCCGCCTGAAGGCCGGGGTGCCAAGTTCGTCCAGCGGAAAACGGCCACAAAAACTGGTGGGCTATAGCCTTGGGGGGTGGGGCTGGACAACTTCGTCCGCCGGACTCGGAATGGTGCAAGGTTTTTCCAGGCGCCTCCGTGTGCCAAAAATACCCACCCGAAGGCCGGGGCGCCAAGTTCGTCCAGCGGAAAAAGGCCACAAAAACGGGTGGGCTAGAACCTTGGGGTGTGGGGCTGGCCAACTTCGTCCGCCGGACTCGGAATGGTACGAGGCTTTGTCAGCCGCCTCCGTGTGCCAAAAATAGGCCGCGGACACAGCCGCGGCCAAAAATACCCGCCCGAAGGCCGGGGTGCCAAATTCGTCCAGCGGAAAAAGGCCACAAAAACGGGTGGGCTAAAGCCTTGGGGGGTGGGGCTGGCCAACTTCGTCCGCCGGACTCGGAATGGCGGGAGGCATTGCGAGGCGCCTCCGTGTGCCAAAAATAGGCCGCGGGCACAGCCGCGCCCAAAAATACCCGCCCGAAGGCCGGGGCGCCATATTCGTCCAGCGGAAAAAGGCCACAAAAACGGGTGGATAGCCTTGGGGGGTGGGGCTGGCCAACTTCGTCCGCCGGGCTCGGAATGGTGCGAGACTTTGCGAGCACCTCCGTGTGCCAACAATAGGCCGCGGGCACAGCCGCGCCCAAAAATACCTGCCCGAAGGCCGGGGCGCCAAGTTCGTCCAGCGGAAAAAGGCCACAAAAACGGGTGGGCTATAGCCTTGGGGGGTGGGGCTGGCCAACTTCGTCCCCCAAACTCGGAATGGCGCGAGACTTTACGAGGCACCTCCGTGTGCCAACAATAGGCCGCGGGCACAGCCGCGTCCAAAAATACCCGCCCGAAGGCCGGGGCGCCAAGTTCGTCCAGCGGAAAAAGGCCACAAAAACGGGTGGGCTATAGCCTTGGGGGGTGGGGCAGGCCAACTTCGTCCGCCAAACTCGGAATGGCGTGAGACCTTGCGAGGCCCCTCCGTGTGCCAAAAATAGGACGCGGCACAGCCGCGGCCAAAAATACCCGCCCGAAAGCCGCGGCCCCAAGTTCGTCCAGCGGAAAAAGGCCACAAAAATGGGTGGGCTATAGCCTTGGGGGGTGGGGCTGGCCAACTTCGTCCGCCGGACTCGGAATGGCGCGAGACTTTGCGAGGCAGCTCCGTGTGCCAAAAATAGGCCGCGGGCACAGCCGCGCTCAAAAATACCCTCCCGAAAGCCGGGGCGCCAAGTTCGTCCAGCGGAAAAAGGCCACAAAAACGGGTGGGCTATAGCTTTGGGGGGTTGTGCTGGCCAACTTCGTCCGCCGGACTCGGAATGGAGCGAGGCTTTGCGAGGCGCCTCCGTGAGCCAAAAATAGGCCGCGGGAACAGCCGCGCCCAAAAATACCCGGCCGAATGCCGTGGCGCCAAGTTCGTCCAGCGGAAAAAGGCCACAAAAACGGGTGGGCTATAGCCTTGGGGGGTGGGGCTGGCCAACTTCGTCCGCCAGACTCGGAATGGCACGAGACTTTGCGAGGCGCCTCCGTGTGCCAAAAATAGGCCGCGGGCACAGCCGCGCCCAAAAATACCCGCCCGAAGGCCGGGGCGCCAAGTTCGTCCAGCGGAAAAAGGCCACAAAAACAGGTGGGCTATAGCATTGGGGGGTGGGGCTGGCCAACTTCGTCCGCCAGACTCGGAATGCCGCGAGGCTTTGCGAGGCACCTCCGTGTGCAAAAAATAGGCCGCGGGCACAGCTGCGCGCAAAAATACCCGCCTGAAGGCCGGGGTGCCAAGTTCGTCCAGCGGAAAAAGGCCACAAAAACGGGTGGGCTATAGCCTTGGGGGGTGGGGCTGGCCAACTTCGTCCGCCGGACTCGGAATGGCGCGAAACATTACGACGCGCTTCCGTGTGCCAAAAATTGGCTGCGGGCACAGCCGCGCCCAAAAATACCCGCCCGAAGGCCGGGGCGCCATATTCGTCCAGCGGAAAAAGGCCACAAAAACGGGTGGATAGCCTTGGGGGGTGGGGCTGGCCAACTTCGTCCGCCGGGCTCGGAATGGTGCGAGACTTTGCGAGCACCTCCGTGTGCCAACAATAGGCCGCGGGCACAGCCGCGCCCAAAAATACCCGCCCGAAGGCCGGGGCGCCAAGTTCGTCCAGCGGAAAAAGGCCACAAAAACAGGTGGGCTATAGCATTGGGGGGTGGGGCTGGCCCACTTCGTCCGCCAGACTCGGAATGCCGCGAGGCTTTGCGAGGCACCTCCGTGTGCAAAAAATAGGCCGCGGGCACAGCCGCGCGCAAAAACACCCGCCTGAAGGCCGGGGTGCCAAGTTCGTCCAGCGGAAAACGGCCACAAAAACTGGTGGGCTATAGCCTTGGGGGGTGGGGCTGGACAACTTCGTCCGCCGGACTCGGAATGGTGTAAGGTTTTTCCAGGCACCTCCGTGTGCCAAAAATACCCACCCGAAGGCCGGGGCGCCAAGTTCGTCCAGCGGAAAAAGGCCACAAAAACTGGTGGGCTAGAACCTTGGGGTGTGGGGCTGGCCAACTTCGTCCGCCGGACTCGGAATGGTGCGAGGCTTTGTCAGCCGCCTCCGTGTGCCAAAAAGAGGCCGCAGACACAGCCGCGGCCAAAAATACCTGCCCGAAGGCCGGGGCGCCAAATTCGTCCAGCGGAAAAAGGCCACAAAAACGGGTGGGCTAAAGCCTTGGGGGGTGGGGCTGGCCAACTTCGTCCGCCGGACTCGGAATGGCGGGAGGCATTACGAGGCGCCTCCGTGTGCCAAAAATAGGCCGCGGGCACAGCCGCGCCCAAAAATACCCGCCCGAAGGCCGGGGCGCCAAGTTCGTCCAGCGGAAAACGGCCACAAAAACGGGTGGGCTATAGCCTTGGGGGGTGGGGCTGGCCCACTTCGTCCGCCGTACTCGGAATGGTGCGAGGTTTTCCCAAGCGCCTCCGTGTGCCAAAAATAGGCCGCGGGCACGGCCGCGCCCAAAAATACCCGCCCGAAGCCCGGGGCGCCAACTTCGTCCATCGGAAAAAGGCCACAAAAACGGGTGGGCTATAGCCTTGGGGGGTGGGGCTGGCCCACTTCGTCCGCCAAACTCGGAATGGCGCGAGACCTTGCGAGGCCCCTCCGTGTGCCAAAAATAGGCCGTGAGCACAGCCGCGCCCAAAAATACCCGCCCGAAGGCCGGGGCGCCATGTTCGTCCAGCGGAAAAAGGCCACAAAAACGGGTGGATAGCCTTGGGGGGTGGGGCTGGCCAACTTCGTCCGCCGGGCTCGGAATGGTGCGAGACTTTGCGAGGCACCTCCGTGTGCCAACAATAGGCCGCGGGCACAGCCGCGCCCAAAAATACCCGCCCGAAGGCCGGGGCGCCAAGTTCGTCCAGCGGAAAAAGGCCACAAAAACGGGTGGGCTATATCCTTGGGGGGTGGGGCTGGCCAACTTCGTCCCCCAAACTCGGAATGGCGCGAGACTTTGCGAGGCACCTCTGTGTGCCAACAATAGGCCGCGGGCACAGCCACGTCCAAAAATACCCGCCCGAAGGCCGGGGCGCCATGTTCGTCCAGCGGAAAAAGGCCACAAAAACGGGTGGGTATAGCCTTGGGGGGTGGGGCAGGCCAACTTCGTCCGCCAAACTCGGAATGGCGCGAGACCTTGCGAGGCCCCTCCCTGTGCCAAAAATAGGACGCGGCACAGCCGCGGCCAAAAATACCCACCCGAAAGCCGGGGCGCCAAGTTCGTCCAGCGGAAAAAGGCCACAAAAATTGGTGGGCTATAGCCTTGGGGGGTGGGGCTGGCCAACTTCGTCCGCCGGACTCGGAATGGCGCGAGACTTTGCGAGGTGGCTCCGTGTGCCAAAAATAGGCCGCGGGCACAGCCGCGCCCAAAAATACCCTCCCGAAAGCCGGGGCGCCAAGTTCGTCCAGCGGAAAAAGGCCACAAAAACGGGTGGGCTATAGCTTTGGGGGGTTGTGCTGGCCAACTTCGTCCGCCGGACTCGGAATGGCGCGAGAATTTGCAAGGCGCCTCCGTGTGCCAAAAATAGGCCGCGGGGACAGCCGCGCCCAAAAATACCCGCCCGAAGGCCGGGGCGCCAATTTCGTCCAGCGGAAAAAGGCCACAAAAAAGGTGGGCTATAGCCTTGGGGGGTGGGGCTGGCCAACTTCGTCCGCCGGACTCGGAATGGTGCGAGACATTACGACGCGCTTCCGTGTGCCAAAAATTGGCTGCGGGCACAGCCGCGCCCAAAAATACCCGCCCGAACGCCGGGGCGCCAAGTTCGTCCAGCGGAAAAAGGCCAGAAAAAACGGGTGGGTTATAGCCTTGGGGGGTGGGGCTGGCCAACTTCGTCCGCCGGACTCGGAATGGCGCGAGACTTTGCGAGGCACCTCCGTGTGCCAACAATAGGCCGCGGGCACAGACTCGTCCAAAAATACCCGCCCGAAGGCCGGGGCGCCAAGTTCGTCCAGCGGAAAAAGGCCACAAAAACGGGTGGGCTATTGCCTTGGGGGGTGGGGCTGGCCAACTTCGTCCGCCGGACTCGGAATGGCGCGAGACTTTGCGAGGCGCCTCCGTGTGCCAAAAATAGGCCGCGGTCACAGCCGCGCCCAAAAATACCCGCCCGAAGGCCGGGGCGCCAAGTTCGTCCAGCGGAAAAAGGCCACAAAAACGGGTGGGGATGGCCAACTTCGTCCGCCGGACTCGGAATGGCACGAGACTTTGCGATGCGCCTCCGCGTGCAAAAAATAGTCCGCGGTCACAGCCGCGCCGAAAAATACCCGCCCGAAGGCCGGGGCGCCAAGTTCGTCCAGCGGAAAAAGGCCACAAAAACGGGTGGGCTATACCCTTGGAGGGTGGGGATGGCCAACTTCGTCCGCCGGACTCGGAATGGCGCGAGACTTTGTGAGGCGCCTCCGTGTGCAAAAAATAGGCCGCGGGCACAGCCGCGCCCAAAAATACCCGCCCGTAGGCCGGGGCGCCAAGTTCGTCCAGCGGAAAAAGGCCACTAAAACGGGTGGGCTATAGCCTTGGGGGGTGGGTCTGGCCCACTTCGTCCGCCGGACTCGGAATGACGCGAGACTTTGCGAGGCACCTCCGTGTGCCAAAAATAGGTCGCGGGCACAGCCGGGCCCAAAAATACCCGCCGAAGGCCGGGGCGCCAAGTTCGTCCAGCGGAAAAAGGCCACAAAAACGGGTGGGCTATAGCCTTGGGGGGTGGGGCTGGCCGACTTCGTGCGCCGGACTCGGAATGGCGCGAGACTTTGCGAGGCACCTCCGTGTGCCAAAAATAGGCCGCGGGCTCAGCCGCGTCCAAAAATACCCGCCCGAAGGCCGGGGCGCAAAGTTCGTCCAGCGGAAAAAGGCCACAAAAACGGGTGGGCTATAGCCTTGGGGGGTGGGGCTGGCCAACTTCCTCCGCCGGACTCGGAATGGCGGTAGACTTTGTGAGGCGCCTCCGTGTGCCAAAAATAGGCCGCGGGCACAGCCGCGCCCCAAAATACCCGACCGAAGGCCGGGGCGCCAAGTTCGTCCAGCGGAAAAAGGCCACAAAAACGGGTCGGCTATAGCCTTGGGGGGTGGGGATGGCCAACTTCGTCCGCCGGACTCGGAATGGCGCGAGACTTTGTGAGGCGCCTCCGTGTGCAAAAAATAGTCCGCGGTCACAGCCGCGCCGAAAAATACCCGCCCGAAGGCCGGGGCGCCAAGTTCGTCCAGCGGAAAAAGGCCACAAAAACGGGTGGGCTATACCCTTGGAGGGTGGGGATGGCCAACTTCGTCCGCCGGACTCGGAATGGCGCGAGACTTTGTGAGGCGCCTCCGTGTGCAAAAAATAGTCCGCGGTCACAGCCGCGCCGAAAAATACCCGCCCGAAGGCCGGGGCGCCAAGTTCGTCCAGCGGAAAAAGGCCACAAAAACGGGTGGGCTATTGCCTTGGGGGGTGGGGCTGGCCAACTTCGTCCGCCGGACTCGGAATGGCGCGAGACTTTGCGAGGCGCCTCCGTGTGCCAAAAATAGGCCGCGGTCACAGCCGCGCCCAAAAATACCCGCCCGAAGGCCGAGGCGCCAAGTTCGTCCAGCGGAAAAAGGCCACAAAAACGGGTGGGCTATAGCCTTGGGGGGTGGGGCTGGCCGACTTCGTGCGCCGGACTCGGAATGGCGCGAGACTTTGCGAGGCACCTCCGTGTGCCAAAAATAGGCCGCGGGCTCAGCCGCGTCCAAAAATACCCGCCCGAAGGCCGGGGCGCAAAGTTCGTCCAGCGGAAAAAGGCCACAAAAACGGGTGGGCTATAGCCTTGGGGGGTGGGGCTGGCCAACTTCCTCCGCCGGACTCGGAATGGCGGTAGACTTTGTGAGGCGCCTCCGTGTGCCAAAAATAGGCCGCGGGCACAGCCGCGCCCCAAAATACCCGACCGAAGGCCGGGGCGCCAAGTTCGTCCAGCGGAAAAAGGCCACAAAAACGGGTCGGCTATAGCCTTGGGGGGTGGGGATGGCCAACTTCGTCCGCCGGACTCGGAATGGCGCGACACTTTGTGAGGCGCCTCCGTGTGCAAAAAATAGTCCGCGGTCACAGCCGCGCCGAAAAATACCCGCCCGAAGGCCGGGGCGCCAAGTTCGTCCAGCGGAAAAAGGCCACAAAAACGGGTGGGCTATTGCCTTGGGGGGTGGGGCTGGCCAACTTCGTCCGCCGGACTCGGAATGGCGCGAGACTTTGCGAGGCGCCTCCGTGTGCCAAAAATAGGCCGCGGTCACAGCCGCGCCCAAAAATACCCGCCCGAAGGCCGGGGCGCCAAGTTCGTCCAGCGGAAAAAGGCCACAAAAACGGGTGGGCTATAGCCTTGGGGGGTGGGGATGGCCAACTTCGTCCGCCGGACTCGGAATGGCACGAGACTTTGCGATGCGCCTCCGCGTGCAAAAAATAGTCCGCGGTCACAGCCGCGCCGAAAAATACCCGCCCCCGAGGCCGGGCGCCACGTTCGTCCAGCGGAAAAAGGCCACAAAACGGGTGGGCTATACCCTTGGTGGGGGGGGAGGGCCAACTTCGTCCGCCCCGGACTCGGAATGGCGCGAGACTTTGTGAGGCGCCTCCGTGTGCAAAAAATAGGCCATGGGCACAGCAGCCGCGCCCAAAAATACCCGCCCGTAGGCCGGGGCGCTAAGTTCGTCCAGCGGAAAAAGGCCACTAAAACGGGTGGGCTATAGCCTTGGGGGGTGGGGCTGGCCCACTTCGTCCGCCGGACTCGGAATGACGCGAGACTTTGCGAGGCACCTCCGTGTGCCAAAAATAGGTCGCGGGCACAGCCGGGCCCAAAAATACCCGCCGAAGGCCGGGGCGCCAAGTTCGTCCAGCGGAAAAAGGCCACAAAAACGGGTGGGCTATAGCCTTGGGGGGTGGGGCTGGCCGACTTCGTGCGCCGGACTCGGAATGGCGCGAGACTTTGCGAGGCACCTCCGTGTGCCAAAAATAGGCCGCGGGCTCAGCCGCGTCCAAAAATACCCGCCCGAAGGCCGGGGCGCAAAGTTCGTCCAGCGGAAAAAGGCCACAAAAACGAGTGGGCTATAGCCTTGGCGGGTGGGGCTGGCCAACTTCCTCCGCCGGACTCGGAATGGCGGTAGACTTTGTGAGGCGCCTCCGTGTGCCAAAAATAGGCCGCGGGCACAGCCGCGCCCCAAAATACCCGACCGAAGGCCGGGGCGCCAAGTTCGTCCAGCGGAAAAAGGCCACAAAAACGGGTCGGCTATAGCCTTGGGGGGTGGGGATGGCCAACTTCGTCCGCCGGACTCGGAATGGCGCGAGACTTTGTGAGGCGCCTCCGTGTGCAAAAAATAGTCCGCGGTCACAGCCGCGCCGAAAAATACCCGCCCGAAGGCCGGGGCGCCAAGTTCGTCCAGCGGAAAAAGGCCACAAAAACGGGTGGGCTATAGCCTTGGGGGGTGGGGCTGGCCAACTTCGTCCGCCGGACTCGGAATGGCGCGAGACTTTGCGAGGCGCCTCCGTGTGCCAAAAATAGGCCGCGGGCACAGCCGCGCCCGAAAATACCAGCCCGAAGGCTGGGGCGCCAAGTTCATCCAGCGGAAAAAGGCAACAAAAACGGGTGGGCGATAGCCTTTGGGGGTGGGGCTGGCCAACTTCGTCCGCCGGAATCGGAATGGCGCGAGACTTTGCAAGGCACCTCCGTGTGCCAAAAATAGGCCGCGGGCACAGCCGCGCCCGAAAATACCAGCCCGAAGGCTGGGGCGCCAAGTTCGTCCAGCGGAAAAAGGCCACAAAAACGGGTGGGCGATAGCCTTTGGGGGTGGGGCTGGCCAACTTCGTCCGCCGGACTCGGAATGGCGCGAGACTTTTCGAGGCACCTCCGTGTGCCAAAAATAAACCGCGGACACAGCCGCGCCCAAAAATACCCGCCCGAGGGTCGGGGCGCCAAGTTCGTCCAGCGGAAAAAGGCCACAAAAACGGGTGGGCTATAGCCTTGGGGGGTGGGGCTGGCCAACTTCGTCCGCCGGACTCGGAATGACGCAAGACATTACGACGCGCCTCCGTGTGCCAAAAATAGGCTGCGGGCACAGCCGCGCCCAAAAATACCCGCCCGAAGGCCGGGGCGCCAAGTTCGTCCAGCGGAAAAAGGCCACAAAAACGGGTGGGCTATAGCCTTTGGGGGTGGGGCTGGCCAACTTCGTCCGCCGGAATCGGAATGGCGCGAGACTTTGCAAGGCACCTCCGTGTGCCAAAAATAGGCCGCGGGCACAGCCGCGCCCGAAAATACCAGCCCGAAGGCTGGGGCGCCAAGTTCGTCCTGCGGAAAAAGGCCACAAAAACGGGTGGGCGATAGCCTTTGGGGGTGGGGCTGGCCAACTTCGTCCGCCGGAATCGGAATGGCGCGAGACTTTGCAAGGCACCTCCGTGTGCCAAAAATAGGCCGCGGGCACAGCCGCGCCCAAAAATACCAGCCCGAAGGCTGGGGCGCCAAGTTCGTCCAGCGGAAAAAGGCCACAAAAACGGGTGGGCGATAACCTTTGGGGGTGGGGCTGGCCAACTTCGTCCGCCGGACTCGGAATGGCGCGAGACTTTGCGAGGCGCCTCCGTGTGCCAAAAATAAACCGCGGACACAGCCGCGCCCAAAAATACCCGCCAGAAGGCCGGGGCGCCAAGTTCGTCCAGCGGAAAAAGGCCACAAAAACGGGTGGGCTATAGCCTTTGGGGGTGGGGCTGGCCAACTTCGTCCGCCGGAATCGGAATGGCGCGAGACTTTGCAAGGCACCTCCGTGTGCCAAAAATAGGCCGCGGGCACAGCCGCGCCCGAAAATACCAGCCCGAAGGCTGGGGCGCCAAGTTCGTCCAGCGGAAAAAGGCCACAAAAACGGGTGGGCGATAGCCTTTGGGGGTGGGGCTGGCCAACTTCGTCCGCCGGAATCGGAATGGCGCGAGACTTTGCAAGGCACCTCCGTGTGCCAAAAATAAGCCGCGGGCACAGCCGCGCCCAAAAATACCAGCCCGAAGGCTGGGGCGCCAAGTTCGTCCAGCGGAAAAAGGCCACAAAAACGGGTGGGCGATAGCCTTTGGGGGTGGGGCTGGCCAACTTCGTCCGCCGGACTCGGAATGGCGCGAGACTTTACGAGGCACCTCCGTGTGACAAAAATAAACCGTGGACACAGCCGCGCCCAAAAATACCCGCCCGAAGGCTGGGGCGCCAAGTTCGTCCAGCGGAAAAAGGCCACAAAAACGGGTGGGCGATAACCTTTGGGGGTGGGGCTGGCCAACTTCGTCCGCCGGACTCGGAATGGCGCGAGACTTTGCGAGGCGCCTCCGTGTGCCAAAAATAAACCGCGGACACAGCCGCGCCCAAAAATACCCGCCAGAAGGCCGGGGCGCCAAGTTCGTCCAGCGGAAAAAGGCCACAAAAACGGGTGGGCGATAGCCTTTGGGGGTGGGGCTGGCCAACTTCGTCCGCCGGAATCGGAATGGCGCGAGACTTTGCAAGGCACCTCCGTGTGCCAAAAATAAGCCGCGGGCACAGCCGCGCCCAAAAATACCAGCCCGAAGGCTGGGGCGCCAAGTTCGTCCAGCGGAAAAAGGCCACAAAAACGGGTGGGCGATAGCCTTTGGGGGTGGGGCTGGCCAACTTCGTCCGCCGGACTCGGAATGGCGCGAGACTTTACGAGGCACCTCCGTGTGACAAAAATAAACCGTGGACACAGCCGCGCCCAAAAATACCCGCCCGAAGGCCGGGGCGCCAAGTTCGTCCAGCGGAAAAAGGCCACAAAAACGGGTGGGCTATAGCCTTGGGGGGTGGGACTGGCCAACTTCGTCCGCCAGACTCGGAATGGCGCGAGACTTTGCGAGGCACCTCCGTGTGCCAAAAATAGGCCGCGGGCACAGCCGCGCCCAAAAATACCCGCCCGAAGGCCGGGGCGCAAAGTTCGTCCAGCGGAAAAAGGCCACAAAAACGGGTGGGCTATAGCCTTGGGGGGTGGGGCTGGCCAATTTCCTCCGCCGGACTCGGAATGGCGGTAGACTTTGCGAGGCACCTCCGTGTGCCAAAAATAGGCCGCGGGCACAGCCGCGTCCAAAAATACCTGCCCGAAGGCCGGGGCGCCAAGTTCGTCCAGCGGAAAAAGGCCACAAAAACGGGTGGGCTATAGCCTTTGGGGGTGGGGCTGGCCAACTTCGCCCGCCGGAATCGGAATGGCGCGAGACTTTGCAAGGCACCTCCGTGTGCCAAAAATAGGCCGCGGGCACAGCCGCGCCCGAAAATACCAGCCCGAAGGCTGGGGCGCCAAGTTCGTCCAGCGGAAAAAGGCCACAAAAACGGGTGGGCGATAGCCTTTGGGGGTGGGGCTGGCCAACTTCGTCCGCCGGAATCGGAATGGCGCGAGACTTTGCAAGGCACCTCCGTGTGCCAAAAATAAGCCGCGGGCACAGCCGCGCCCAAAAATACCAGCCCGAAGGCTGGGGCGCCAAGTTCGTCCAGCGGAAAAAGGCCACAAAAACGGGTGGGCGATAGCCTTTGGGGGTGGGGCTGGCCAACTTCGTCCGCCGGACTCGGAATGGCGCGAGACTTTACGAGGCACCTCCGTGTGCCAAAAATAAACCGCGGACACAGCCGCGCCCAAAAATACCCGCCCGAAGGCCGGGGCGCCAAGTTCGTCCAGCGGAAAAAGGCCACAAAAACGGGTGGGCAATAGCCTTGGGGGGTGGGGCTGGCCAACTTCGTCCGCCGGACTCGGAATGACGCGAGACATTACGACGCGCCTTCGTGTGCCAAAAATAGGCCGCGGGCACAGCCGCGCCCCAAAATACCCGCCCGAAGGCCGGGGCGCCAAGTTCGTCCAGCGGAAAAAGGCCACAAAAACGGGTGGGCTATAGCCTTTGGGGGTGGGGCTGGCCAACTTCGCCCGCCGGAATCGGAATGGCGCGAGACTTTGCAAGGCACCTCCGTGTGCCAAAAATAGGCCGCAGGCACAGCCGCACCCGAAAATACCAGCCCGAAGGCTGGGGCGCCAAGTTCGCCCAGCGGAAAAAGGCCACAAAAACGGGTGGGCGATAGCCTTTGGGGGTGGGGCTGGCCAACTTCGTCCGCCGGACTCGGAATGGCGCGAGACTTTGCGAGGCACCTCCGTGTGCCAAAAATAAACCGCGGACACAGCCGCGCCCAAAAATACCCGCCCGAAGGCCGGGGCGCCAAGTTCGTCCAGCGGAAAAAGGCCACAAAAACGGGTGGGCTATAGCCTTGGGGGGTGGGACTGGCCAACTTCGTCCGCCAGACTCGGAATGGCGCGAGACTTTGCGAGGCACCTCCGAGTGCCAAAAATAGGCCGCGGGCACAGCCGCGCCCAAAAATACCCGCCCGAAGGCCGGGGCGCAAAGTTCGTCCAGCGGAAAAAGGCCACAAAAACGGGTGGGCTATAGCCTTGGGGGGTGGGGCTGGCCAACTTCCTCCGCCGGACTCGGAATGGCGGTAGACTTTGCGAGGCACCTCCGTGTGCCAAAAATAGGTCGCGGGCACAGCCGCGTCCAAAAATACCTGCCCGAAGGCCGGGGCGCCAAGTTCGTCCAGCGGAAAAAGGCCACAAAAACGGGTGGGCTATAGCCTTGGGGGGTGGGGCTGGCCAACTTCGTCCGCCGGACTCGGAATGGTGCGAGACTTTGCGAGGCACCTCTGAGTGCCAAAAATAGGCCGCGGGCACAGCCGCGCCCAAAAATACCCGCCCGAAGGCCGGGGCGCCAAGTTCGTCCAGCGGAAAAAGGCCACAAAAACGGGTGAGCTATTGCCTTGGGGGGTGGGGCTGGCCAACTTCGTCCGCCGGACTCGGAATGTAGCGAGACTTTGCGAGGCGCCTCCGTGTACCAAAAATAGGCCGCGGGCACAGCCGCGCCCAAAAATAACCGCCCGAAGGCCGGGGCACCAAGTTCGTCCAGCGGAAAAAGGCCACAAAAACGGGTGGACTATAGAATTGGGGGGAGGGGTTGGCCCACTTCGTCCGCCGGAGTCGGAATGGCGCGAGACTTTGCGACGTGCCTCCGTGTGCAAAAAATAGGCCCTTGCGGGCACAGCCGCGCACAAAAATACCCGCCCGAGGGCCGGGGCTCCAAGTTCGTCCAGCGGAAAAAGGCCAAAAAAACGGGTGGGCTATAGCCTTGGGGGGTGGGGCTGGCCAACTTCGTCCGTCGGACTCGGAATGGCGCGAGACTATGGGAGGCGCCTCCGTGTGCCAAAAATAGGCCATGGTCACAGCCGCGCCCAAAAATAGCCGCCCGAAGGCCGGGCGCCAAGTTCGTCCAGCGGAAAAAGGCCACAAAACGGGTGGGCTATAGCCTTGGGGGTGGGGCATGCCCACTTAGTACGCCGGACTCGGAATGGCGCGAGACTTTCGAGGCACCACCGTGTGCCAAAAATAGGCCATGGGCACAGCCGCTCCCAAAATACCCGCCCGAAGGCCGGGCGCCCAATTCGTACACCGGAAAAAAGCCACCAAAAAACGGGTGGGCTATAGCCTTGGGGGTGGGGCTGGCCAACTTCGTCCGCCGGACTCGGAATGGCGCGAGACTTTGCGAGGCACCTCCGTGTGCCAAAAATAGGCCATGGGCATAGCCGCAGCCAAAAATACACGCCCGAAGGCCGGGGCGCCAAGTTCGTCCAGCGGAAAAAGGCCACAAAAATGGGTGGGCTAAAGCCTTGGGGGGTGGGGCTGGCCAACTTCGTCCGCCGGACTCGGAATGGCGCGAGACTTTGCGAGGCGCCTCCGTGTGCCAAAAATAGGCCGCGGGCACAGCCGCGCCGAAAAATACCCGCCCAAAGGCCGGGGCGCCAAGTTCGTCCAGCGGAAAAAGGCCACAAAACCGGGCGGGCTGCAGCCTTGGGGGGTGGGGCGGGCCAACTTCGTCCGCCGGACTCGGAATGGCGCGAGACTTTGCGAGGCACCTCCGTGTACCAAAAATAGGCCGCAGGCACAGCCGCGCCCAAAAATACCCGCCCGAAGGCCGGGGCGCCAAGTACGTCCAGTGGAAAAAGGCCACAAAAATGGGTGGGCTATAGCCTTGGGGGGTGGGGCTGGCCCACTTCGTCCGCCGGACTCGGAATGGCGCGAGACTTTGCGAGGCGCCTCCGTGTGCCAAAAATAGGTCGCAGGCACAGCAGCGCCCAAAAATAACCCCCCGAAGGCCGGGGCGCCAAGTTCGTCCAGCGGAAAAAGGCCACAAAAACGGGTGGGCTATAGCCTTGGGGGGTGGGGCCGGCCCACTTCGTCCGCCGGACTCGGAATGGCGCGAGACTTTGTGAGGCGTCTCCGTGTGCCAAAAATAGGCCGCGGGCACAGCCGCACCCAAAAATACCCGCCCGAAGGCCGGGGCGCCAAGTTCGTCCAGCGGAAAAAGGCCACAAAAACGGGTGGGCTATAGCCTTGGGGGGTGGGGCCGGCCAACTTCGTCCGCCGGACTCGGAATGGTGCGAGACTTTGTGAGGCGTCTCCGTGTGCCAAAAATAGGCCGCGGGCACAGCCGCGCCCAAAAATACCCGCCCGAAGGCCGGGGCGCCAAGTTCGTCCAGCGGAAAAAGGCCACAAAAACGGGTGGGCTATAACCTTGGGCGTAGGTGCCGGCCAACTTCGTCCGCCGGACTCGGAATGGCGCGAGATTTTGCGAGGCGCCTCCGTGTGCCAAAAATAGTCCGTGGGCACAGCCGCTCCGAAAAATACCTGCCCGAAGGCCGGGGCGCCAAGTTCGTCCAGCGGAAAAAGGCCGCAAACACGGGTGGGCTATAGCCTTGGGGGGTGGGGCTGGCCAACTTCGTCTGCCGGACTCGGAATGGCGCGAGAGTTTGCGAGGCACTTCCGTGTGCCAAAAATAGGCCGCGGGCACAGCCGCGCCCAAAAATACCCGCCCGAAGGCCGGGGCGCCAAGTTCGTCCAGCGGAAAAAGGCCACAAAAACGGGTGGGCTATAGCCTTGGGGGGTGGGGCTGTCCAACTTCGTCCGCCGGAGTCGGAATGGCGCGATACTTTGTGAGGCACCTCCGTGCGCCAAGAAAAGGCCACGGGCACAGCCGCACCCAAAAATACCCGCCCGATGGCCGGGGCGCCAAGTTCGTCCAGCGGAAAAAGGCCACAAAAACGGGTGGGCTATAGCCTTGGGGGGTGGGGCTGGCCAACTTCGTCCGCCGGACTCGGAATGGCGCGAGACTTTGCGAGGCACCTCCGTGTGCCAAAAATAGGCCGTGGGCACAGCCGCGCCCAAAAATACCCGCCCGAAGGCCGGGGCGCCAAGTTCGTCCAGCGGAAAAAGGCCACAAAAACGGGTGGGCTATAGCCTTGGGGGGTGCGGCTGGCCAACTTCGTCCGCCGGACTCGGAATGGCGCGAGACTTTATGAGGCACCTCCGTGTGCCAAAAATAGGCCGCGGGCACAGCCGCACCCAAAAATACCCGCCCGAAGGCCGGGGCGCCAAGTTCGATCAGCGGAAAAAGGCCACAAAAATGGGTGGGCTATAGCCTTGGGGGGTGGGGCTGGCCAACTTCGTCCGCCGGAGTCGGAATGGCGCAAGACTTTGCGAGGCGCCTCCATGCGCCAAAAATAGGCCGCGGGCACAGCTGCGCCCAAAAATACCCGCCCGAAGGCCGGGGCGCCAAGTTCGTCCAGCGGAAAAAGGCCACAAAAACGGGTGGGCTATAGCCTTGGGGGGTGGGGCTGGCCGACTTCGTCTGCCGTACTCGGAATGGCGCGAGGCTTTGCGAGGCACCTCCGTGTGCCAAAAATAGGCCGCGGGCACAGCCGCGCTGAAAAATACCCGCTCGAAGGCCGGGGCGCCAAGTTCGTCCAGCGGAAAAAGGCCACAAAAACGGGTGGGCTATAGCCTTGGGGGGTGGGGCTGGCCAACTTCGTCCGCCGGACTCGGAATGGCGCGAGACTTTTCGAGGTGCCTCCGTGTGCCAAAAATCGGCCAAAGGGCACAGCCGTGCCCAAAAATACCCGCCCGAAGGACGGGGCGCCACGTCGTCCAGCGGAAAAAAGGCCACAAAGACGGGTGGGCTATAGCCTTGGGGTGGGGCTGGCCAACTACGTCCGCGGAATCGGAATGGCCCGAGACTTTGCGAGGCGCCTCCGTGTGCCAAAAATAGGCCGCGGGCACAGCCGCGCTAAAAATACCCGCCCGAAGGCCGGGCGCCAAGTTCGTCCAGCGGAAAAAGGCCACAAAACGGGTGGGCTATAGCCTTGGGGGGTGGGGCTGGCCAACTTCGTCCGCCGGACTCGGAATGGCGCGAGACTTTATGAGGCACCTCCGTGTGCCAAAAATAGGCCGCGGGCACAGCCGCACCCAAAAATACCCGCCCGAAGGCCGGGGCGCCAAGTTCGTCCAGCGGAAAAAGGCCACAAAAACGGGTGGACTATAGACTAGGGGGGAGGGGATGGCCCACTTCGTCCGCCGGAGTCGGAATGGCGCGAGACTTTGCGAGGCGCCTCCGTGTGCCAAAAATAGGCCATGGGGCACCGCCGTGCCCAAAACTACCCGCCCGACGGCCGGGGCACCAAGTTCGTCCAGCGGAAAAAGGCCACAAAAACGGGTGGACTATAGAATTGGGGGGAGGGGTTGGCCCACTTCGTCCGCCGGAGTCGGAATTGCGCGAGTCTTTGCGACGTGCCTCCATGTGCCAAAAATAGGCCGCGGGCACAGCCGCGCTCAAAAATACCCGCCCGAGGGCCGGGGCGCCAAGTTCGTCCAGCGGAAAAAGGCCAAAAAAACGGGTGGGCTATAGCCTTGGGGGGTGGGGCTGGCCAACTTTGTCCGTCGGACTCGGAATGGCGCGAGACTATGGGAGGCACCTCCGTGTGCCAAAAATAGGCCGCGGTCACAGCCGCGCCCAAAAATAGCCGCCCGAAGGCCGGGGCGCCAAGTTCGTCCAGAGGAAAAAGGCCACAAAAACGGTTGGGCTATAGCCTTGGGGGGTGGGGCTGGCCAACATCGTCCGCCGGACTCGGAATGGCGCGAGACTTTACGAGGCATCTCCGTGTGCCAAAAATAGGCCGCGGGCACAGCCGCACCCAAAAATACCCGCCCGAAGGCCGGGGCGCCAAGTTCGTCCAGCGGAAAAAGGCCACAAAGACGGGTGGGCTATAGCCTTGGGGGGTGGGGCTGGCCAACTTCGTCCGCCGGACTCGGAATGGTGCGAGACTTTACGAGGTGCCTCCGTGTGCCAAAAATAGGCCGCGGGCACAGCCACGCCCAAAAATACCTGCCCGAAGGACGGGGCGCCACGTTCGTCCAGCGGAAAAAGGCCACAAAGACGGGTGGGCTATAGCCTTGGGGGGTGGGGCTGGCCAACTTCGTCCGCAGGAATCGGAATGGCGCGAGACATTTCGAGGCACCTCCGTGTGCCCAAAATAGGCCGCGGGGACAGCCGCGCTCAAAAATACCCGCCCGAGGGCCGGGGCGCCAAGTTCGTCCAGCGGAAAAAGGCCAAAAAAACGGGTGGGCTATAGCCTTGGGGGGTGGGGCTGGCCAACTTCGTCCGCCGGACTCGGAATGGCGCGAGACTTTGCGAGGCACCTCCGTTTGCCAAAAATAGGCCGCGGGCACTGCCGGACCCAAAAATACCCGCCCGAAGGCCGGGGCGCCAAGTTCGTCCGGTGGAAAAAGGCCACAAAAACGGGTGGGCTATAGCCTTGGGGGGTGGGGCTGGCCAACTTCGTCCGCCGGACTCTGAATGGTGCGAGACTTTGCGAGGCGCCTCCGTTTGCCAAAATTAGGCCGCGGGCACAGCCGCGCCCAAAAATACCCGCACGAAGGCCAGGGCGCCAAGTTCGTCCAGCGGAAAAAGGCCACAAAAACGGCGGGTCGTCTTTAGCCTTGGGTGATGGGGCTGGCCAACTTCGTCCGTCGGACTCGGAATGGCGCGAGACTTTGCGAGGTGCCTCCGTGTGCCAAAAATAGGCCGCGGGCGCAGCCGCACCCAATAATACCTGCCCGAAGGCCGGGGCGCCAAGTTCGTCCAGCGGAAAAAGGCCACAAAAACGGGTGGGCTATAGCCTTGGGGGGTGGGGCTGGCCAACTTCGTCCGCCGGAATCGGAATGGCGCGAGTCTTTGCGAGGCGCCTCCGTGTGCCAAAAATAGGCCGCGGGCACAGCCGCCCTCAAAAATACCCGCCCGAGGGCCAGGGCGCCAAGTTCGTCCAGCGGAAAAAGGCCAAAAAAACGGGTGGGCTATAGCCTTGGGGGGTGGGGCTGGCCAACTTCGTCCGCCGGACTCGGAATGGCGCGAGACTTTGCGAGGCGCCTCCGTGTGCCAAAAATAGGCCGCGGGCACAGCCGCGCTCAAAAATACCCGCCCGAGGGCCGGGGCGCCAAGTTCGTCCAGCGGAAAAAGGCCAAAAAAACGGGTGGGCTATAGCCTTGGGGGGTGGGGCTGGCCAACTTCGTCCGCCGGACTCGGAATGGCGCGAGACTTTGCGAGGCACCTCCGTTTGCCAAAAATAGGCCGCGGGCACTGCCGTACCCAAAAATACCCGCCCGAAGGCCGGGTCGCCAAGTTCGTCCGGTGGAAAAAGGCCACAAAAACGGGTGGGCTATAGCCTTGGGGGGTGGGGCTGGCCGAGTTCGTCCGCCGGACTCTGAATGGTGCGAGACTTTGCGAGGCACCTCCGTTTGCCAAAAATAGGCCGCGGGCACTGCCGTACCCAAAAATACCCGCCCGAAGGCCGGGTCGCCAAGTTCGTCTGGTGGAAAAAGGCCACAAAAACGGGTGGGCTATAGCCTTGGGGGGTGGGGCTGGCCAACTTCGTCCGCCGGACTTTGAATGGTGCGAGACTTTGCGAGGCGCCTCCGTTTGCCAAAATTAGGCCGTGGGCACAGCCGCGCCCAAAAATACCCGCACGAAGGCCAGGGCGCCAAGTTCGTCCAGCGGAAAAAGGCCACAAAAACGGGTCGGCTATAGCCTTGGGGGATGGGGCGGGCCAACTTCGTCCGTCGGACTCGGAATGGCGCGAGACTTTGTGAGGTGCCTCCGTGTGCAAAAAATAGGCCGTGGGCGCAGCCGCACCCAAAAATACCTGCCCGAAGGCCGGGGCGCCATGTTCGTCCAGCGGAAAAAGGCCACAAAAACGGGTGGGCTATAGCCTTGGGGGGTGGGGCTGGCCAACTTCGTCCGCCGGACTCGGAATGTAGCGAGACTTTGCGAGGCGCCTCCGTGTGCCAAAAATAGGCCGCGGGCACAGCCGCGCCCAAAAATAACCGCCCGAAGGCCGGGGCGCCAAGTTCGTCCAGCGGAAAAAGGCCACAAAAACGGGTGGGCTATAGAATTGGGGGGTGGGGCTGGCCAACTTCGACCGCCGGAGTCGGAATGGCGCGAGACTATGGGAGGCGCCTCCGTGTGCCAAAAATAGGCCGCGGTCACAGCCGCGCCCAAAAATACCGGCCCGAAGGCCGGGGCACCAAGCTCGTCCAGCGGAAAAAGGCCACAAAAACGGGTGGGCTATAGCCTTGGGGGGTGGGGCAGGCCAACTTCGTCCGCCGGACTCGGAATGGCGCGAGCCTTTGCGAGGTGACTCCGTGTGCCAAAAATAGGCCGCTGGCACAGCCGTACCCAAAAATACCCGCCCGAAGGCCGGGGCGCCAAGTTCGTCCAGCGGAAAAAGGCCACAAAAACGGGTGGGCTATAGCCTTGGGGGGTGGGAATGGCCAACTTCGTCCGCCGGGCTCGGAATGGTGCGAGACTTTACGAGGCGCCTCCGTGTGCCAAAAATAGGTCGCGGGCACAGCCGCGTCCAAAAATACCCGCCCGAAGGCCTGGGCGCCAAGTTCGTCCAGCGGAAAAAGGCCACAAAAACGGGTGGGCTATAGCCTTGGGGGGTGAGGCTGGCCAACTTCGTCCGCCGGACTCGGAATGGCGCGAGACTTTGCGCGGCGCCTCCGTGTGCCAAAAATAGGCCGCGGGCACAGCCGCGCCCAAAAATACCCGCCCGAAGGCCGGGGCGCCAAGTTCGTCCAGCGGAAAAAGGCCACAAAAACGGGTGGGCTATAGCCTTGGGGGGTGGGGCTGGCCAACTTCGTCCGCCGGGCTCGGAATGGCGCGAGACTTTACGAGGCTCCTCCGTGTGCCAAAAATAGGTCGCGGGCACAGCCGCATCCAAAAATACCCGCCCGAAGGCCGGGGCGCCAAGTTCGTCCAGCGGAAAAAGGCCACAAAAACGGGTGGGCTATAGCCTTGGGGGGTGGGGCTGGCCAACTTCGTCCGCCGGGCTCGGAATGGCGCGAGACTTTGCGAGGTGCCTCCGTGTGCCAAAAATAGGCCGCAGGCACAGCCGTACCCAAAAATACCCGCCCGAAGGCCGGGGCGCAAGTTCGTCCAGCGGAAAAAGGCCACAAAAACGGGTGGGCTATAGCCTTGGGGGGTGGGGCTGGCCAACTTCGTCCGCCGGGCTCGGAATGGCGCGAGACTTTACGAGGCGCCTCCGTGTGCCAAAACTAGGCCGCGGGCACAGCCGCGCCCAAAAATACCCGCCCGAATGCCGGGGCGCCAAGTTCGTCCAGCGGAAAAAGGCCACAAAAACGGGTGGGCTATAGCCTTGGGGGGTGGGGCTGGCCAACTTCGTCCGCCGGACTCGGAATGGCGCGAGACTTTGCGAGGCGCCTCCGTGTGCCAAACATAGGCCACGGACACAGCCGCGCCCAAAAATACCCGGCCGAAGGCCGGGGCGCCAAGTTCGTCCAGCGGAAAAAGGCCACAAAAACGGGTGGGCTATAGCCTTGGGGGGTGGGGTTGGCCAACTTCGTCCACCGGACTCGGAATGGCGCGAGACTTTACGAGGCACCTCCGTGTGGCAAAAATAGGCCGCGGGCACAGCTGCGTCCAAAAATACCCGCCCGAAGGCCGGGGCGCCAAGTTCGTCCAGCGGAAAAAGGCCACAAAAAAGGGTGGGCTATAGCCTTGGGGGGTGGGGCTGGCCAACTTCGTCCGCCGGACTCGGAATGGCGCGAGACTTTGCGAGGCACCTCCTTGTGTCAAAAATAGGCCCCAGGCACAGCCGCACCCAAAAATACCCGCCCGAAAGCCGGGGCGCCAAGTTCGTCCAGCGGAAAAAGGCCACAAAAACGGGTGGGCTATAGCCTTGGGAGGTGAGGCTGGCCAACTTCGTCCGCCGGACTCGGAATGGCGCGAGACTTTGCAAGGCTCCTCCGTGTGCGAAAAATAGGCCGCGGGCACAGCCGCACCCAAAAATACCCGCCCGAAGGCCGGGGCGCCAAGTTCGTCCAGCGGAAAAAGGCCACAAAAACGGGTGGGCTATAGCCTTGGGGGGTGGGGCTGGCCAACTTCGTCCGCCGGACTCGGAATGGCGCGAGACTTTGCGAGGCTCCTCCGTGTGCCAAAAATAGGGCGCGCGCACAGCCGCGCCCAAAAATACCCGCCCGAAGGCCGGGGCGCCAAGTTCGTCCAGCGGAAAAAGGCCACAAAAACGGGTGGGCTATAGCCTTGGGGGTGGGGCTGGCCAACTTCGTCCGCCGGACTCGGAATGGCGCGAGACTTTGCGAGGCACCTCCGTGTGGAAAAAATAGGCCGCGGCCACAGCCGCATCCAAAAATACCCGCCCGAAGGCCGGGGCGCCAAGTTCGTCCAGCGGAAAAAGGCCACAAAAACGGATGGGCTATAGCCTTGGGGGTGGGGCTGGCCAACTTCGTCCGCCGGACCCGGAATGGCGCGAGACTTTGTGAGGCGCCTCCGTGTGCCAAAAATAGGCCGCGGGCACTGCCGCACCCAAAAATACCCGGCCGAAGGCCGGGGCGCCAAGTTCGTCCAGCGGAAAAAGGCCACAAAAACGGGTGGGCTATAGCCTTGGGGGGTGGGGCTGGCCAACTTCGTCCGCCGGACTCGGAATGGCGCGAGACTTTGCGAGGCACCTCCTTGTGCCAAAAATAGGCCGCGGGCACAGCCGCACCCAAAAATACCCGCCCGAAGGCCGGGGCGCCAAGTTCGTCCAGCGGAAAAAGGCCACAAAAACGGGTGGGCTATAGCCTTGGGGGGTGGGGCTGGGCAACTTCGTCCGCCGGACTCGGAATGGCGCGAGACTTTGCGAGGCTCCTCTGTGTGCCAAAAATAGGCCGCGGGCACAGCCGCGCCCAAAAATACCCGCCCGAAGGCCGGGGCGCCAAGTTCGTCCAGCGGAAAAAGGCCACAAAAACGGGTGGGCTATAGCCTTGGGGGTGGGGCCTGCCAACTTCGTCCGCCGGACTCGGAATGGCGCGAGACTTTGCAGCACCTCCGTGTGGCAAAAATAGGCGCGGGCACAGCCGCATCCAAAATACCCGCCCGAAGGCCGGGCGCCAAGTTCGTCCAGCGGAAAAAGGCCACAAAATAGGGTGTGCTATAGCCTTGGGGGTGGTGCTGGCCAACCGTCAACCGGACCCGGAATGGCGCGAGACTTTGTGAGGCGCCTCCGTGTGCCAAAATAGGCCGCGGCACTGCAGCGCCTTAAAAATACCCAGCCCGAAGGCTGGGGCGCCAAGTCTCGTCCAGCGGAAAAAGGCCACAAAAACGGGTGGGCTATAGCCTTGGGGGTGGGGCTGGCCAACTCGTCCGCCGGACTCGGAATGGCGCGAGACTTTGCGAGGCGCCTCCGTGTGGCAAAAATAGGCCGCGGGCACAGCCGCGTCCAAAAATACCCGCCTGAAGGCCGGGGCGCCAAGTTCGTCCAGCGGAAAAAGGCCACAAAAACGGGTGGGCTATAGCCTTGGGGGGTGGGGCTGGCCCACTTCGTCCGCCGGACCCGGAATGGCGCGAGACTTTGTGAGGCGCCTCCGTGTGCTGGGGCCAGGCCGCGGGCAGTGCCGCACCCAAAAATACCCGGCCGAAGGCCGGGGCGCCAAGTTCGTCCAGCGGAAAAAGGCCACAAAAACGGGTGGGCTATAGCCTTGGGGGGTGGGGCTGGCCAACTTCGTCCGCCGGACCCGGAATGGCGCGAGACTTTGTGAGGCGCCTCCGTGTGCCAAAAATAGGCCGCGGGCACTGCCGCACCCAAAAATACCCGGCCGAAGGCCGGGGCGCCAAGTTCGTCCAGCGGAAAAAGGCCACAAAAACGGGTGGGCTATAGCCTTGGGGGGTGGGGCTGGCCAACTTCGTCCGCCGGACTTGGAATGGCGCGAGACTTTGCGAGGCGCCTCCGTGTGGCAAAAATAGGCCGCGGGCACAGCCGTGTCCAATAATACCCGCCCGAAGGCCGGGGCGCCAAGTTCGTCCAGCGGAAAAAGGCCACAAAAACGGGTGGGCTATAGCCTTGGGGGGTGGGGCTGGCCAACTTCGTCCGCCGGACTCGAAATAGCGCGAGACTTTGCGAGGCACCTCCTTGTGCCATAAATAGGCCGCGGACTCAGCCACACCCAAAAATACCCGCCCGAAGGCCGGGGCGCCAAGTTCATCCAGCGGAAAAAGGCCACAAAAACGGGTGGGCTATAGCCTTGGGGGGTGGGGCTGGCCAACTTCGTCCGCCGGACTCGGAATGGCGCGAGACTTTGCGAGGCTCCTCCGTGTGCCAAAAATAGGCCGCGGGTAAGGCCGCGGCCAAAAATACCGGCCCGAAGGCCGGGGCGCCAAGTTCGTCCAGCAGAAAAAGGCCACAAAAACGGGTGGGCTATAGCCTTGGGGGGTGGGGCTGGCCCACTTCGTCCGCCGGACTCGGAATGGCGCGAGACTTTACGAGGCGCCTCCGTGTGGCAAAAATAGGCCGCGGGCACAGCCGCGTCCAAAAATACCCGCCCGAAAGCCGGGGCGCCAAGTTCGTCCAGCGGGAAAAGGCCACAAAAAAGGGTGTGCTATAGCCTTGGGGGGTGGTGCTGGCCAACTTCGTCAACCGGGCTCGGACTGGCGCGAGACTTTTCGAGGCGCCTCCGTGTGCCAAAAATAGGTCGCGGGCACAGCCGCGTCCAAAAATACCCGCCCGAAGGCCGGGGCGCCAAGTTCGTCCAGCGGAAAAAGGCCACAAAAACGGGTGGGCTATAGCCTTGGGGGGTGGGGCTGGCCCACTTCGTCCGCCGGACCCGGAATGGCGCGAGACTTTGTGAGGTGCCTCCGTGTGCCAAAAATAGGCCGCGGACACTGCCGCGCCCAAAAATACCCGGCCGAAGGCCGGGGCGCCAAGTTCGTCCAGCGGAAAAAGGGCACAAAAGATGGTGGGCTATAGCCTTGGGGGGTGGGGCTGGCCAACTTCGTCCGCCGGACTCGGAATGGCGCGAGACTTTGCGAGGCGCCTCCGTGTGCCAAAAATAGGCCGCGGGCACAGCCGCGTCCAAAAATACCCGCCTGAAGGCCGGGGCGCCAAGTTCGTCCAGCGGAAAAAGGCCACAAAAACGGGTGGGCTATAGCCTTGGGGGGTGGGGCTGGCCCACTTCGTCCGCCGGACCCGGAATGGCGCGAGACTTTGTGAGGCGCCTCCGTGTGCCAAAAATAGGCCGCGGGCAGTGCCGCACCCAAAAATACCCGGCCGAAGGCCGGGGCGCCAAGTTCGTCCAGCGGAAAAACGCCACAAAAACGGGTGGGCTATAGCCTAGGGGGGTGGGGCTGGCCAACTTCGTCCGCCGGACTCGGAATGGCGCGAGACTTTGCGAGGCACCTCCGTGTGCCAAAAATAGGCAGCGGACACAGCCGCGCCCAAAAATACCCGCCCGAAGGCCGGGGCGCCAAGTTCGTCCAGCGGAAAAAGGCCACAAAAACGGGTGGGCTATAGCCTTGGGGGTGGGGCTGGCCAACTTCGTCCGCCGGACTTGGAATGGCGCGAGACTTTGCGAGGCACCTCCGTGTATCAAAAATAGGACGCGGGCACAGCCGCGCCCAAAAATACCCTCCCGAAGGCCGGGGCGCCAAGTTCGTCCAGCGGAAAAAGGCCACAAAAACGGGTGGGCTATAGCCTTGGGGGGTGGGTCTGGCCAACTTCGTCCGCCGGACTCGGAATGGCACGAGACTTTGTGAGGCGCCTCCATGTGCCAAAAATAGGCCGTGGGCCCAGCCGTACCCAAAAATACCCGCCCGAAGGCCGGGGCGCCATGTTCGTCCAGCGGAAAAAGGCCACAAAAACGGGTGGGCTATAGCCTTGGGGGGTGGGGCTGGCCAACTTCGTTCGCCGGACTCGGAATGGCGCGATACTTTGCGAGGCGCCTCCGTGTGCCAAAAATAGGCCGCGGACACAGTCGCGCCAAAAAATACCCGCCCAAAGGCCGGGGCGCCAAGTTCGTACAGCGGAAAAAGGACACAAAAACGGGTGGGCTATAGCCTTGGGGGGTGGGGCTGGCCAACTTCGTCCGCCGGACTCGGAATGGCGCGAGACTTTGCGAGGCACCTCCGTGTGCCAAAAATAGGCCGCGGGCACAGCCGTACCCAAAAATACCCGCCCGAAGGCCGCGTCGCCAAGTTCGTCCAGCGGAAAAAGGCCACAAAAACGGGTGGGCTATAGCCTTGGGGGGTGGGGCTGGCCCACTTCGTCCGCCAGCCTCGGAATGGCGCGTGCCTTTGCGAGGCGGCTCTGTGTGCCAAAAATAGGCGCGGGGCACAGCCGCTCCCAAAAATACTCGCCCGAAGGCCGGGGCTCCATGTTCGTCCAGCGGAAAAAGGCCACAAAAACGGGTGGGCTTTAGCCTTGGGGGGTGGGGCTGGCCCACTTCGCCCGCCAGACTCGGAATGGCGCGAGACTTTAAGAGGCGCCTCCCTGTGCCAAAAATAGGCCGCGTCACAGCCACGCCCAAAAATACCCGCCCAAAGGCCGGGGCGCCAAGTTCGTCCAGCGGAAAAAGGCCACAAAAACGGGTGGGCTATAGCCTTGGGGGGTGGGGCTGGCCAACTTCGTCCGCCGGACTTGGAATAGCGCGAGACTTTGGGAGGTGCCTCCGTGTGCCAAAAATAGGCCGCGGGCACAGCTGCCCCCAAAAATACCCACCCGAAGGCCGGGGCGCCAAGTTCGTCCAGCGGAAAAAGGCCACAAAAACAGGTGGGCTATAGCCTTGGGGGGTGGGGCTGGCAAACTTCGTCCGCCGGACTCGGAATGGCGCGAGACTTTGCGAGGCGCCTCCGTGTGCCAAAAATAGGCCGCGGGCACAGCCGCGCCCATAAATACCCGCCCGAAAGACGGGGCACCAAGTTCGTCCTGCGGAAAAAGGCCACAAAAACGGGTGGGCTATAGCCTTGGAGGGTGGGGCTGGCCAAATTCGTATGCCGGACTCGGAATGGCGCAAGACTTTGCGAGGCGCCTCCATGTGCCAAAAATAGGCCGCGGGCACAGCCGCACCCAAATATACCCACCCGAAGGCCGGGGCGCCAAGTTCGTCCACCGGAAAAAGGCCACAAAAACGGGTGGGCTATATCCTTGGGGGGTGGGGCTGGCCAACTTCGTCCGCCGGACTTGGAATGGCGCGAGACTTTGCGAGGCACCTCCGTGTGCCAAAAATTGGCCGCAGGCACAACCGCGCCGAAAAATACCCGCCCGAAGGCCGCGGCGCCAAGTTCGTCCAGCGGAAAAAGGCCACAAAAACGGGTGGGGTATAGCCTTGGGGGGTGGGTCTGGCCGACTTCGTCCGCCAGACTCGGAATGGCGCGAGACTTTGCGAGGCGCCTCCGTGTCCCAAAAATAGGCCGTGGGCCCAGCCACCCCCAAAAATACCCGCCCGAAGGCCGGGGCGCCAAGTTCGTCCAGCGGAAAAAGGCCACAAAAACGGGTGGGCTATAGCCTTGGGGGGTGGGGCTGGCCCACTTCGTCCGCCAGACTCGGAATGGCGCGAGACTTTGCAAGGCGCCTCCGTGTGCCACAAATAGGCCGCGGGCACAGCCGCGCCCAAAAATACTCGCCCGAAGGCCGGGGCGCCAAGTTCGTCCAGCGGAAAAAGGCCACAAAAACGGGTGGGCTATAGCCTTGGGGGGGTGGGTCTGGCCAACTTCGTCCGCCGGACTCGGAATGGTACGAGACTTTACGAGGCACCTCCGTGTGCCAAAAATAGGCCATGGGCCCAGCCGCACCAAAAAATACCCGCCCGAAGGCCGGGGCGCCATGTTCGTCCAGCGGAAAAAGGCCACAAAAACGTGTGGGCTATAGCCTTGGGGGGTGGGGCTGGCCAACTTCGTTCGCCGGACTCGGAATGGCGCGAGACTTTGCGAGGCGCCTCCGTGTGCCAAAAATAGGCCTCGGTCACAGCCGCTCCAAAAAATACCCGCCCTAAGGCCGGGGCGCCAAGTTCGTCCATCGGAAAAAGACCACAAAAACGGGTTGGCTATAGCCTTGGGGGGTGGGGCTGGCCAACTTCGTCCGCCGGACTCGGAATGGCGCGAGACTTTGCGAGGCGCCTCCGTGTGCCAAAAATAGGCCGCGGGCACAGCCGCACCCAAAAATACCCGCCCGAAGGCCGGGTCGCCAAGTTCGTCCAGCGGAAAAAGGCCACAAAAACGGGTGGGCTATAGCCTTGGGGGGTGGGGCTGGCCGACTTCGTCCGCCAGCCTCGGAATGGCGCGAGACTTTGCGAGGCGCCTCTGTGTGCCAAAAATAGGCCGCGGGCACAGCCGCGCCCAAAAATACCCGCCCGAAGGCCGGGTCGCCAAGTTCGTCCAGCGGAAAAAGGCCACAAAAACGGGTGGGCTATAGCCTTGGGGGGTGGGGCTGGCCGACTTCGTCCGCCAGCCTCGGAATGGCGCGAGACTTTGCGAGGCGCCTCTGTGTGCCAAAAATAGGCCGCGGGCACAGCCGCACCCAAAAATACTCGCCCGAAGGCCGGGGCGCCATGTTCGTCCAGCGGAAAAAGGCCACAAAAACGGGTGGGCTTTAGCCTTGGGGGGTGGGGCTGGCCAACTTCGTCCGCCGGCCTCGGAATGGCGCGAGACTTTGCGAGGCGCCTCTGTGTGCCAAAAATAGGCCGCGGGCACAGCCGCGCCCAAAAATACTCGCCCGAAGGCCGGGGCGCCATGTTCGTCCAGCGGAAAAAGGCCACAAAAACGGGTGGGCTTTAGCCTTGGGGGGTGGGGCTGGCCCACTTCGTCCGCCAGACTCGGAATGGCGCGAGACTTTGCGAGGCGCCTCCATGTGCCAAAAATAGGCCACGGGCACAGCCGCGTCCAAAAATACCCGCCCGAAGGCCGGGGCGCCAAGTTCGTCCAGCGGAAAAAGGCCACAAAAATGGGTGGGCTATAGCCTTGGGGGGTGGGGCTGGCCAACCTCGTCCACGGACTCGGAATTGCGCGAGACTTTGGTAGGCGCCTCCATGTGGCAAAAATAGGCCACGGGCACAGCCGCGCCCAAAAATACCCGCCCGAAGGCCGGGGCGCCAAGTTCGTCCAGCGGAAAAAGGCCACAAAAACGGGTGGGCTATAGGCTTGGGGGGTGGGGCTGGCCAACTTCGTCCGCCGGACTTGGAATGGCGCGAGACTTTGCGATGCGCCTCCGTGTGCCAAAAATATGCCGCGGGCACAGCCGCGCCCAAAAATACCGGCCTGAAGGCCGGTGCGCCAAGTTCGTCCAGCGGAAAAAGGCCACAAAAACGGGTGGGCTATAGCCTTGGGGGGTGGGTCTGGCCAACTTCGTCCGCCGGACTCAGAATGGCGCGAGACCTTGCGAGACGCCTCCGTGTGCCAAAAATAGGCCGCGGGCCCAGCCGCGTCCAAAAATACTTGCCCGAAGGCCGGGGCGCCAAGTTCGTCCAGCGGAAAAAGGCCACAAAAACAGGTGGGCTATAGCCTTGGGGGGTGGGGCTGGCCAACTTCGTCCGCCGGACTCGGAATGGCGCGAGACTTTGCCAGGCGCCTCCGTGTGCCAAAAATAGGCCGCGGGCACAGCCGCGCCGAAAAATACCCGCCCGAAGGCCGGGGCGCCAAGATCGTCCAGCGGAAAAAGGCCACAAAAACGGGTGGGCTATAGCCTTGGGGGGTGGGGCTGGCCAACTTCGTCCGCTGGACTCGAAATGGCGCGAGACTTTGTGAGGAGCCTCCGTGTGCCAAAATTAGGCCGCGGGCACAGCCGCGCCCAAAAATAAGTCCGCCGGACTCGGAATGGCGCGACACTTTGCGAGGCGCCTCCGTGTGCCAAAAATAGGCCGCGGGCACAGCCGCGCCCAAAAATACCTGCCCGAAGGCCGGGGCGCCAAGTTCGTCCATCGGAAAATGGCCACGAATACGGGGGGTCTCTAGCTTTGGGGTGTGGGGCTGGCCAACTTTGTCCGCCGGGCTCGGAATGGCGCGAGACTTTGCGAGGCACCTCCATGTGCCAAAAATAGGCCGCGGGCACAGCCGCGCCCAAAAATACCCGCCCGAAGGCCGGGGCGCCATGTTCGTCCAGCGATAAAAGGCCACAAAAACGGTTGGGCTATAGCCTAGGGGGGTGGTGCTGGCCAACTTCGTCCGCCGGACTCGGAATGGCGCGAGACTTTGCGAGGCGTCTCCGTGTGCCAAAAATAGGCCGCGGGCACAGCCGCGCCCAAAAATACCCACCCGAAGGCCGGGGCGCCAAGTTCGTCCAGCGGAAAAAGGCCACAAAAACGGGTGGGCTATAGCCTTGGGGGGTGGGGCTGGCCCACTTCGTCCGCCGGACTCGGAATGGCGCGAGACTTTGCGAGGCGCCTCCGCGTGCCAAAAATAGGCCGCGGGCACAGCCACGCCCAAAAATACCTGCCCGAAGGCCGGGGCGCCAAGTTCATCCAGCGGAAAAAGGCCACAAAAACGGGTGGGCTATAGCCTTGGGGGGTGGGGCTGGCCAACTTTGTCCGCCGGACTCGGAATGGCGCGAGACTTTACGAGGCGCCTCCGTGTGCCAAAAATAGGCCGCGGGCAAAGCCGCACCCAAAAATACCCGCCCGAAGGCTGGGCCGCCAAGTTCGTCCAGCGGAAAAAGGCCACAAAAACGGGTGGGCTATAGCCTTGGGGGGTGGGGCTGGCAACCTTCGTCCGCCGGACTCGGAATGGCGCGAGACTTTGCGAGGCACCTCCGTGTGCCAAAAATATGCCGCGGGCACAGTCGCGCCCAAAAATACCTGCCCGAAGGGCGGGGCGCCATGTTCGTCCAGCGGTAAAAGGCCACAAAAACGGGTGGGCTATAGCCTTGGGGGGTGGGGCTGGCCAACTTTGTCCGCCGGACTCGGAATTGCGTGAGACTTTGCGAGGCGCCTCCGTGTGCCAAAAATAGGCCGCGGGCACAGCCGCGCCCAAAAATACCGGCCCGAAGGCCGGGGCGCCAAGTTCGTCCAGCGGAAAAAGGCCACTAAAACGGGTGGGCTATAGCCTTGGGGGGTGGGGCTGGCCAACTTCGTCCGCCGGACTCGGAATTGCGCGAGACTTTGCGAGGCGCCTCCGTGTGCCAAAAATAGGCCGCGGGCACAGCCGTGTCCAAAAATACCCGCCCGAAGGCCGGGGCGCAAAAACGGGTGGGCTATAGCCTTGGGGGGTGGGGCTGGCCAACTTCGTCCGCCGGACTCGGAATGCCGCGAGACTTTGCGAGGCACCTCCTTGTGCCAAAAATAGGCCGCGGGCACAGCCACGCCCAAAAATACCCGCCCGAAGGCCGGGGCGCCAATTTGTCCAGCGGAAAAAGGCCACAAAAACGGGTGGGCTATAGCCTTGGGGGGTGGGGCTGGCCAACTTCGTCCGCCGGACTCGGAATGGCGCGAGACTTTGCGAGGCGCCTCCGCATGCCAAAAATAGGACGCGGGCACAGTCGCGCCCAAAAATACCCGCCCGAAGGCCGGGCGCCAAGTTCGTCCAGCGGAAAAAGCCACAAAAACGGTTGGGCTATAGCTTTGGGGGGTGGTGCTGGCCAACTTCGTCCGCCGGACTCGGAATGGCGCGAGACTTTGCGAGGCGCCTCCGTGTGCCAAAACTATGCCGCGGGCACAGCCTCGCCCAAAAATACCCGCCCGACGGCCGGGGCGCCAAATTCGTCCAGCGGAAAAAGGCCTCAAAAACGGGTGGGCTATAGCCTTGGGGGGTGGGGCTGGCCTACTTCGTCCGCCGGACACGGAATGGCGCGAGACTTTATCAGGCGCCTCCGTGTGCCAAAAATAGGCCGCGGGCACAGCCGCGCCCAAAAATACCCGCCCGAAGGCCGGGGCGCCAAGTTCGTCCAGCGGAAAAAGGCCACAAAAACGGGTGGGCTGTAGCCTTGGGGGGTTGGGCTGGCCAACTTCGTCCGCCGGACTCGGAATGGCGCGAGACTTTGGCAGGCGCCTCCGTGTGCCAAAAATAGGCCGCGGGCACAGCCGCGCCCAAAAATACCCGCCCGAAGGCCGGGGCGCCAAGTTCGTCCAGCGGAAAAAGGCCACAAAAACGGGTGGGCTATAGCCTTGGGGTGTGGGGCTGGCCAACTTCGTCCGCCGGACTCGGAATGGCGCGAGACTTTGTCAGGCACCCCCGTGTGCCAAAAATAGGCCGCGGCCACAGCCGCGCCCAAAAATACCCGCCCGAAGGCCGGGGCGCCAAGTTCGTCCAGCGGAAAAAGGCCACAAAAATGGGTGGGCTATAGCCTTGGGGGGTGGGGCTGGCAACCTTCGTCCGCCGGACTCGGAATGGCGCGAGACTTTGCGAGGCACCTCCGTGTGCCAAAAATAATCCGCGGGCACAGTCGCGCCCAAAAATACCTGCCCGAAGGGCGGGGCGCCATGTTCGTCCAGCGGTAAAAGGCCACAAAAACGGGTGGGCTATAGCCTTGGGGGGTGGGGCTGGCCAACTTCGTCCGCCGGACTCGGAATTGCGCGAGACTTTGCGAGGCGCCTCCGTGTGCCAAAAATAGGCTGCGGGCACAGCCGCGCCCAAAAATACCGGCCCGAAGGCCGGGGCGCCAAGTTCGTCCAGCGGAAAAAGGCCACTAAAACGGGTGGGCTATAGCCTTGGGGGGTGGGGCTGGCCAACTTCGTCCGCCGGACTCGGAATTGCGCGAGACTTTGCGAGGCGCCTCCGTGTGCCAAAAATAGGCCGCGGGCACAGCCGTGTCCAAAAATACCCGCCCGAAGGCCGGGGCGCAAAAACGGGTGGGCTATAGCCTTGGGGGGTGGGGCTGGCCAACTTCGTCCGCCGGACTCGGAATGCCGCGAGACTTTGCGAGGCACCTCCTTGTGCCAAAAATAGGCCGCGGGCACAGCCACGCCCAAAAATACCCACCCGAAGGCCGGGGCGCCAATTTGTCCAGCGGAAAAAGGCCACAAAAACGGGTGGGCTATAGCCTTGGGGGGTGGGGCTGGCCAACTTCGTCCGCCGGACTCGGAATGGCGCGAGACTTTGCGACGCGCCTCCGCGTGCCAAAAATAGGACGCGGGCACAGTCGCGCCCAAAAATACCCGCCCGAAGGCCGGGCGCCAAGTTCGTCCAGCGGAAAAAGCCACAAAAACGGTTGGGCTATAGCTTTGGGGGGTGGTGCTGGCCAACTCTCCCGCGGACTCGGAATGGCGCGAGACTTTGCGAGGCGCCTCCGCGTGCCAAAAATAGGCCGCGGGCACAGTCGCGCCCAAAAATACCCGCCCGAAGGCCGGGCGCCAAGTTCGTCCAGCGGAAAAAGCCACAAAAACGGTTGGGCTATAGCCTTGGGGGGTGGTGCTGGCCAACTTCGTCCGCCGGACTCGGAATGGCGCGAGACTTTGCGAGGCGCCTCCGTGTGCCAAAACTATGCCGCGGGCACAGCCTCGGCCAAAAATACCCGCCCGAAGGCCGGGGCGCAAAGTTCGTCCAGCGGAAAAAGGCCACAAAAACGGGTGGGCTGTAGCCTTGGGGGGTTGGGCTGGCCAACTTCGTCCGCCGGACTCGGAATGGTGCGAGACTTTGGCAGGCGCCTCCGTGTACCAAAAATAGGCCGCGGCCACAGCCGCGCCCAAAAATACCTGCCCGAAGGCCGGGGCGCCAAGTTCGTCCAGCGGAAAAAGGCCACAAAAACGGGTGGGCTTTAGCCTTGGGGGGTGGGGCTGGCCAACTTCGTCCGCCAGACTCGGAATGGCGCGAGACTTTGCGAGGCTCCTCCGGGTGCCAAAAATAGGCCGCGGGCACAGCCGCACCCAAAAATACCCCCCCGAAGGCCGGGGCGCCAAGTTCGTCCAGCGGAGAAAGCCACAAAAACGGGTGGGCTATAGCCTTGGGGGGTGGGGCTGGCCAACTTCATCCGCCGGACTCGGAATGGCGCGAAACTTTGCGAGGCGCCTCCGTGTGCGAAAAATAGGCCGCGGGCATAGCCGCGCCCAAAAATACCCGCCCGAAGGTCGGGGCGCCAAGTTCGTCCGGCGCAAAAAGGCCACAAAAACGGGTGGGCTATAACCTTGGGGGGTGGGGCTGGCCAACTTCGTCCGCCGGACTCGGAATGGCGAGAGACTTTTCGAGGCGCCTCTGTGTGCCAAAAATAGGCCGCGGGCACAGCCGCGCCCAAAAATACCCGCCCGAAGGCCGGGGCGCCAAGTTCGTCCAGCGGAAAAAGGCCACAAAAACGGGTGGGCTATAGCCTTGGGGGGTGGGGCTGGCCAACTTTGTCCGCCGGACTCGGAATGGCGCGAGACTTTGCGAGGCGTCTCCGTGTGCCAAAAATAGGCCGCGGGCACAGCCGCGCCCAAAAAAACCCGCCCGAAGGCCGGGGCGCCAAGTTCGTCCAGCGGAAAAAGGCCACAAAAACGGGTGGGCTATAGCCTTGGGGGGTGGGGCTGGACAACTTCGTCCGCCGGACTCGGAATGGCGCGAGACTTTGCGAGGCGCCTCCGCGTGCCAAAAATAGGCCGCGGGCACAGCCACGCCCAAAAATACCCGCCCGAAGGCCGGGTCGCCAAGTTCGTCCAGCGGAAAAAGTCCACAAAAACGGGTGGGCTATAGCCTTGGGGGGTGGGGCTGGCCAACTTCGTCCGCCGGACTCGGAATGGCGCGAGACATTGCGAGGCGCCTCCGTATGCCAAAAATAGGCTGCGGGCACAGCCGCGCCCAAAAATACAAGCCCGAAGGCCGGGGCGCCAAGTTCATCCAGCGGAAAAAGGCCACAAAAACGGGTGGGCGATAGCCTTTGGGGGTGGGGCTGGCCAACTTTGTTCGCCGGACTCGGAATGGCGCGAGACTTTGCGAGGCGCCTCCGTGTGCCAAAAATAGGCCGCGGGCACAGCCGCGCCCAAAAATACCAGCCCGAAGGCCGGGGCGCCAAGTTCGTCCAGCGGAAAAAGGCCACAAAAACGGGTGGGCTATAGCCATGGGGGGTGGGGCTGGCCAACTTCGTCCGCCAGATTCGGAATGGCGCGAGACTTTGTGAGGCACCTCCGTGTGCCAAAAATAGGCCGCGGGCACAGCCGCGCCCAAAAATACCCGCCACAAGGCCGGGGCGCCAAGTTCGTCTAGCGGAAAAAGGCCACAAAAACGGGTGGGCTATAGCCTTGGGGGGTGGGGCTGGCCAACTTCGTCCCAGAAACTCGGGATGGCGCGAGACTTTGCGAGGCGCCTCCGTGTGCCAAAAATAGGCCGCGGCCACAGCCGGCGCCAAAAATAGCCGCCCGAAGGCCGGGGCGCCAAGTTCGTCCAGCGGAAAAAGGCCACAAAAATGGGTGGGCTATAACCTTGGGGGGTGGGGCTGGCCAACTTCGTCCGCCGGACTCGGAATGGCGCGAGACTTTGCAATGTGCCTCCGTGTGTCAAAAATAGGCCGAGGGCACTGCCGCGCCCAAAAATACCCGCCCGAAGGCCGGGGCGCCAAGGTCCTCCAGCGGAAAAAGGCCACAAAAACGGGTGGGCTATCGCGTGGGGGGGGGGGGAGGGCCAACGACGACGGCCGGACTCGGAATGGCGCGAGACATTGCCAGGCGCCTCCGTGTGCCAAAAGTAGGCCGCGGGAACAGCAGCGCCCAAAAATACCGGCCCGAAGGCCGGGGCGCCAAGGTCCTCCAGCGGAAAAAGGCCACAAAAACGGGTGGGCTATAGCCTTGGGGGGTGGGGCTGGCCAACTTCGTCCGCCAAACTCGGAATGGCGCGAGACTTTGCGAGGCACCTCCGTGTGCCAAAAATAGGCCGCGGGCACAGCCGCGGCCAAAAATACCCTCCCGAAGGCCGGGGCGCCAAGTTCGTCCAGCGGAAAAAGGCCACAAAAACGGGTGGGCTATAACCTTGGGGGGTGGGGCCGGCCAACTTCGTCCGCCGGACACGGAATGGCGCGAGACTTTTCGAGGCGCCTCCGTGTGCCAAAAATAGGCCGCGGGCACAGCCGCGCCCAAAAATACCCGCCCGAAGGCCGGGTCGCCAAGTTCGTCCAGCGGAAAAAGTCCACAAAAACGGATGGGCTATAGCCTTGGGGGGTGGGGCTGGCCAACTTCGTCCGCCGGACTCGGAATGGCGCGAGACATTGCGAGGCGCCTCCGTGTGCCAAAAATAGGCCGCGGGCACAGCCGCGCCCAAAAATACAAGCCCGAAGGCCGGGGCGCCAAGTTCGTCCAGCGGAAAAAGGCCACAAAAACGGGTGGGCTATAACCTTGGGGGGTGGGGCTGGCCAACTTCGTCCGCCGGACTCGGAATGGCGCGAGACATTCCGAGGAGCCTCCGTGTGCCAAAAATAGGCCGCGGGCACAGCCGCGCCCAAAAATTCCCGCCCGAAGGCCGGGGCGCCAAGTTCGTCCAGCGGAAAAAGGCCACAAAAACGGGAGGGCTATAGCCTTGGGGGGTGGGGCTGGCCAACTTCGTCCGCCGGACTCGGAATGGCGCGAGACTTTTCGAGGCGCCTTCGTGTGCCAAAAATAGGCCGCGGGCACAGCCGCGCCCAAAAATACCCGCCCGAAGGCCGGGTCGCCAAGTTCGTCCAGCGGAAAAAGTCCACAAAAACGGGTGGGCTATAGCCTTGGGGGGTGGGGCTGGCCAACTTCGTCCGCCGGACTCGGAATGGCGCGAGACATTGCGAGGCGCCTCTGTGTGCCAAAAATAGGCCGCGGGCACAGCCGCACCCAAAAATACAAGCCCGAAGGCCGGGGCGCCAAGTTCGTCCAGCGGAAAAAGGCCACAAAAACGGGTGGGCTATAACCTTGGGGGGTGGGGCTGGCCAACTTCGTCCGCCGGACTCGGAATGGCGCGAGACATTCCAAGGAGCCTCCGTGTGCCAAAAACAGGCCGCGGGCACAGCCGCGCCCAAAAATACCCGCCCGAAGGCCGGGACGCCAAGTTCGTCCAGCGGAAAAAGGCCACAAAAACGGGAGGGCTATAGCCTTGGGGGGTGGGGCTGGCCAACTTCGTCCGCCGGACTCGGAATGGTGCGAGACTTTGCGAGGCGCCTCCGTGTTCCAAAAATAGGCCGTGGGAACAGCCGCGCCCAAAAATATCCGCCCGAAGGCCGGGGCGCCAAGATCGTCCAGCGGAAAAAGGCCACAAAAACGGGTGGGCTATAGCCTTGGGGGGTGGGGCTGGCCCACTTCGTCCGCCGGACTCGGAATGGCGCGAGACTTTGCGAGGCGCCTCCGTGTGCCAAAAATAGGCCGCGGACACAACCGCGCCCAAAAATACTCGCCGGAAGGCCGGGGCGCCAAGTTCGTCCAGCGGAAAAAGGCCACAAAAACGGGTGGGCTATAGCCTTGGGGCGTGGGGCTGGCCAACTTCGTCCGCCAGACTCGGAATGGTGCGAGACTTTGCGAGGTGCCTCCGTGTGCTAAAAATAGGCCGCGGGCACAGCCGCGCCCAAAAATACCCGCCCGAAGGCCGGGGCGCCAAGTTCGTCCAGCGGAAAAAGGCCACAAAAACGGGTGGGCTATAGCCTTGGGGGGTGGGGCGGGCCAACTTCGTCCGCCGGACTCGGAATGGCGCGAGACTTTGTGAAGCGCCTCCATGTTCCAAAAATAGGCCGCGGGCACAGCCGCGCCCAAAAATACCCGCCCGGAGGCCGGGGCGCCAAGTTCGTCCAGCGGAAAAAGGCCACAAAAACGGGTGGGCTATAGCCTTGGGGGGTGGGGCTGGCCAACTTCGTCCGCCGGACTCGGAATGGCGCGAGACCTTGCGAGGCGCCTCCGTGTGCCAAAAATAGGCCGCGGGGTACAGCCGCGCCAAAAATACCCGCCCGAAGGCCGGGGCGCCATGTTCGTCCAGCGGAAAAAGGCCACAAAAACGGGTGGGCTATAGCCTTGGGGGGTGGGGCTGGCCAACTTCGTCCGCCGGACTCGGAATGGCGCGAGACTTTGCGATGCGCCTCCGTGTGCCAAAAATAGGCCGCGGGCACAGCCGCGCCCAAAAATACCCGCCCGAAGGCCGGGGCGCCAAGTTCGTCCAGCGGAAAAAGGCCACAAAAACGGGAGGGCTATAGCCTTGGGGGGTGGGGCTGGCCAACTTCGTCCGCCGGACTCGGAATGGTGCGAAACTTTGCGAGGCGCCTCCGTGTTCCAAAAATAGGCCGCGGGAACAGCCGCGCCCAAAAATACCCGCCCGAAGGCCGGGGCGCCAAGTTCGTCCAGCGGAAAAAGGCCACAAAAACGGGTGGGCTATAGCATTGGGGGGTGGGGCTGGCCCACTTCGTCCGCCGGACTCGGAATAGCGTGAGACTTTGCGAGGCGCCTCCGTGTGCCAAAAATAGGCCGCGGGCACAACCGCGCCCAAAAATACTCGCCGGAAGGCCGGGGCGCCAAGTTCGTCCAGCGGAAAAAGGCCACAAAAACTGGTGGGCTATAGCCTTGGGGCGAGGGGCTGGCCAACTTCATCCGCCGGACTCGGAAAGGTGCTAGACTTTGCGAGGTGCCTCCGTGTGCCAAAAATAGGCCGCGGGTACAGCCGCGCCCAAAAATACCCGCCCGAAGGCCGGGGCGCCAAGTTCGTCCAGCGGAAAAAGGCCACAAAAACGGGTGGGCTATAGCCTTGGGGGGTGGGGCTGGCCAACTTCCACAAAAACGGATGGGCTATAGCCTTGGGGGTGGGGATGGCCAACTTCGTCCGCCGGACTCGGAATGGCGCGAGACTTTGTGAGGTGCCTCCGTGTGCGAAAAATAGGCCGCGGGCACAGCCGCGCGCAAAAATACTCGCCCGAAAGCCGGGACGCCAAGTTCGTCCAGCGGAAAAAGGCCACAAAGAAGGGAGGGCGATCGCCTGGGGGGTGGGGCGGGCCAACTTCGTCCGCCGGACTCGGAATGGCGCGAGACTTTGCGACGCGACTCCATGTTCCAAAAATAGGCCGCGGGCACAGCCGCGCCCAAAAATACCCGCCCGAAGGCCGGGGCGCCAAGTTCGTCCAGCGGAAAAAGGCCACAAAACGGGTGGGCTATAGCCTTGGGGGGTGGGGCTGGCCAACTTCGTCCGCCGGACTCGGAATGGCGCGAGACCTTGCGAGGCGCCTCCGTGTGCCAAAAATAGGCCGCGGGCACAGCCGCGCCCAAAAATACCCGCCCGAAGGCCGGGGCGCCAAGTTCGTCCAGCGGAAAAAGGCCACAAAAACGGGTGGGCTATAGCCTTGGGGGGTGGGGCTGGCCAACTTCGTCCGCCGGACTCGGAATGGCGCGCGATTTTGTGAGGCACCTCCGTGTGCCAAAAATAGGCCGCGGGCACAGCCGCGCCCAAAAATAACCGCCCGAAGGCCGGGGCGCCAAGTTCGTCCAGCGGAAAAAGGCCACATAAACGGGTGGGCTATAGCCTTGGGGGGTGGGGTTGGCCAACTTCGTCCGCCGGACTCGGAATGGCGCGAGACTTTGCGAGGTGCCTCCGAGTGCCAAAAATAGACCGCGGGCACAGCCGCGCCCAAAAATACCCGCCCGAAGGCCGGGGCGCCAAGTCCGTCCAGCGGAAAAAGGCCACAAAAACGGGTGGGCTATAGCCTTGGGGGGTGGGGCTGGCCAACTTCGTCCGCCGGACTCGGAATGGCGCGAGACTTTGCGATGTGCCTCCGTGTGCCAAATATAAGGCCGAGGGCACAGCCGAGCCCAAAAATACCCGCCCGAAGGCCGGGGCGCCAAGTTCATCCAGCGGAAAAAGGCCACAAAAACGGGTGGGCTATAGCCTTGGGGGGTGGGGTTGGCCAACTTCGTCCGCCGGACTCGGAATGCCGCGAGACTTTGCAAGGCGCCTCCGTGTGCCAAAAATAGGCCCCGGGCACAGCCGCGCCCAAAAATACCCGCCCGAAGGTCGGGGCACAAGTTCGTCCAGCGGAAAAAGGCCACAAAAACGGGTGGGCTATAGCCTTGGGGGGTGGGGCTGGCCAACTTCGTCCGCCGGACTCGGAATGGCGCGAGACATTGCGAGGTGCCTCCGTGTGCCAAAAATAGGCCGCGGGACAGTCGCGCCCAAAAATACCCGCCCGAAGGCCGGGGCGCCAAGTTCGTCCAGCGGAAAAAGGCCACAAAAATGGGTGGGCGATAGCCTTGGGGGGTGGGGCTGGCCAACTTCGTTCGCCGGACTCGGAATGGTGCGAGACTTTGCGAGGCGCCTCCGTGTGCCAAAAATAGGCCGCGGGCACAGCCGCGCCCAAAAGTACCCGCCCGAAGGCCGGGGCGCCATGTTCGTCCAGCGGAAAAAGCCGAAAAAACGGGTGGGCTATAGCCTTGGGGGGTGGGGCTGGCCAACTTCGTCCGCCGGACTCGGAATGGCGTGAGACCTTGCGAGGCGCCTCCGTGTACCAAAAATAGGCCGCAGGCACAGTCGCGCCCAAAAATACCCTACCGAAGGCCGGGGCGCCAAGTTCGTCCAACGGAAAAAGGCCACAAAAACGGGTGGGCTATAGCCTTCGGGGGTTGGGCTGGCCAACTTCGTCCGCCGGACTCGGAATGGCGCGAGACTTTACGAGGCGCCTCCGTGTGCCAAAAATAGGCCGCGGGCATAGCCGTGCCCAAAAATACCCACCCGAAGGCCGGGGCGCCAAGTTCGTCCAGCGGAAAAAGGCCACAAAAACGGGTGGGCTATAGCCTTGGGGGGTGGGGATGGCCAACTTCGTCCGCCGGACTCGGAATCGCGCGAGACGTTGCGAGGTGCCTCCGTGTGCCAAAAATAGGCCGCGGGACAGTCGCACCCAAAAATACCCGCCCGAAGGCCGGGGCGCCAAGTTCGTCCAGCGGAAAAAGGGCAGAAAAACGGGTGGGCTATATCCTTGGGGGGTGGGGCTGGCCAACTTCGTCCGCCGGACTCGGAATGGCGCGAGAGTTTGCAAGGCACCTCTGTGTGCCAAAAATAGGCCGCGGGCACAGACGCGCCCAAAAATACCCGCCCGAAGGCCGGGGCGCCAAGTTCGTCCAGCGGAAAAAGGCCACAAAAACGGGTGGGCTATAACTTGGGGGGTGGGGCTGGCCCACTTCGTCCGCCGGACTCGGAATGGCGTGAGACTTTGGGAGGCGTCTCCGTGTGCCAAAAATAGTCCGCGGGCACAGCCGCGCCCAATAATACCCGCCCGAAGGCCGGGGCGCCAAGTTCGTCCAGCGGAAAAAGGCCAGAAAAACGGGTGGGCTATAGCCTTGGGGGGTGGGGCTGGCCAACATCGTCCGCCGGACTCGGAATGGCGCGAGACATTGCGTGGTGCCTCCGTGTGTCAAATATAGGCCGCGGGCACAGCCACGCCCAAAAATACCCGCCCGAAGGCCGGAGCGCCAAGTTCATCCAGCGGAAAAAGGCCACAAAAACGGGTGGGCTATAGCCTTGGGGGGTGGGGCTGGCCAACTTCGTCCGCCGGACTCGGAATGGCGCGAGACTTTGCGAGGGGCCTCCGTGTGCCAAAAATAGGCCGCGGGCACAGCCGCGCCCAAAAATACCCGCCCGAAGGCCGGGGCCCCAAGTTCGTCCAGCGGAAAAAGGCCACAAAAACGGGTGGGCTATAGAATTGGGGGGTGGGGCTGGCCAACTTCGTCCGCCGGAGTCGGAATGGCGCGAGACTTTGCGAGGCGCCTCCGTGTGCCAAAAATAGGCCGCGGGCACAGCCGCGCCCAAAAATACCCGCCCGAAGGCCGGGGCGCCATGTTCGTCCAGCGGAAAAAGGCCACAAAAACGGGTGTGCTATGGCCTTGGGGGGTGGGGCTGGCCAACTTCCTCCGCCGGACTCGGAATGTCGGTAGACTTTGCGAGGTGCCTCCGTGTGCCAAAAATAGGCCGCGGGCACAGCCGCGCCCAAAAATACCCTACCGAAGGCCGGGGCGCCATGTTCGTCCAGCGGAAAAAGGCCACAAAAACGGGTGGGCTATTACCTTGGGGGGTGGGGCTGGCCAACTTCGTCCGCCGGACTCGGAATGGCGTGAGACTTTGGGAGGCGCCTCCGTGTGCCAAAAATAGTCCGCGGGCACAGCCGCGCCCAATAATACCCGCCCGAAGGCCGGGGCGCCAATTTCGTCCAGCGGAAAAAGGCCACAAAAACGGGTGGGCTATAACCTTGGGGGTGGGGCTGGCCCACTTCGTCCGCCCGGACTCGGAATGGCGCGAGACTTTGCGAGGCGCCTCCGTGTGCTAAAAATAGGCCGCGGGCACAGCCGCGCCCAAAAATACCCGCCCGAAGGCCGGGGCGCCAAGTTCGTCCGGCGGAAAAAGGCCACAAAAACGGGTGGGCTATAGCCTTGGGGGGTGGGGCTGGCCAACTTCATCCGCCGGACTCAGAATGGCGCGAGACTTTGCGAGGCACCTCCGTGTACCAAAAATAGGCCGCAGTCACAGCCGCGCCCAAAAATACCCTCCCGAAGGCCGGGGCGCCAAGTTCGTCCAGCGGAAAAAGGCCACAAAAACGAGTGGGCTATAGCCTTGGGGGGTGGGGCTGGCCAACTTCGTCCGCCGGACTCGGAATGGCGTGAGACTTTGGGAGGCGCCTCCGTGTGCCAAAAATAGTCCGCGGGCACAGCCGCGCCCAATAATACCCGCCCGAAGGCCGGGGCGCCAATTTCGTCCAGCGGAAAAAGGCCACAAAAACGGGTGGGCTATAGCCTTGGGGGGTGGGGCTGGCCCACTTCGTCCGCCGGACTCGGAATGGCGCGAGAATTTGCGAGGCGCCTCCGTGTGCTAAAAATAGGCCGCGGGCACAGCCGCGCCCAAAAATACCCGCCCGAAGGCCGGGGCGCCAAGTTCGTCCGGCGGAAAAAGGCCACAAAAACGGGTGGGCTATAGCCTTGGGGGGTGGGGCTGGCCAACTTCGTCCGCCGGACTCAGAATGGCGCGAGACTTTGCGAGGCGCCTCCGTGTGCCAAAAATAGGCCGCGGTCACAGCCGCGCCCAAAAATACCCTCCCGAAGGCCGGGGCGCCAAGTTCGTCCAGCGGAAAAAGGCCACAAAAACGAGTGGGCTATAGCCTTGGGGGGTGGGGCTGGCCAACTTCGTCCGCCGGACTCGGAATGGCGCGAGACTTTGCGAGGCGCCTCCGTGTGCTAAAAATAGGCCGCGGGCACAGCCGCGTCCAAAAATGCCCGCCCGAAGTCCGGGGCGCCAAGTTCGTCCAGCGGAAAACGGCCACAAAAACGGGTGGGCTATAGCCTTGGGGGGTGGGGCTGGCCAACTTCGTCCGCCGGACTCGGAATGGCACGAGACCTTGCGAGGTGCCTCCGAGTGCCAAAAATAGGCCGCGGGCACAGCCGCGCCCAAAAATACCCGCCCGAAGGCCGGGGCCCCAAGTTCGTCCAGCGGAAAAAGGCCACAAAAACGGGTGGGCTATAGAATTGGGGGGTGGGGCTGGCCAACTTCGTCCGCCGGAGTCGGAATGGCGCGAGACTTTGCGAGGCGCCTCCGTGTGCCAAAAATAGGCCGCGGGCACAGCCGCGCCCAAAAATACCCGCCCGAAGGCCGGGGCGCCATGTTCGTCCAGCGGAAAAAGGCCACAAAAACGGGTGTGCTATGGCCTTGGGGGGTGGGGCTGGCCAACTTCCTCCGCCGGACTCGGAATGTCGGTAGACTTTGCGAGGTGCCTCCGTGTGCCAAAAATAGGCCGCGGGCACAGCCGCGCCCAAAAATACCCTACCGAAGGCCGGGGCGCCAAGTTCGTCCAGCGGAAAAAGGCCACAAAAACGGGTGGGCTATAACCTTGGGGGGTGGGGCTGGCCAACTTCGTCCGCCGGACTCGGAATGGCGTGAGACTTTGGGAGGCGCCTCCGTGTGCCAAAAATAGTCCGCGGGCACAGCCGCGCCCAATAATACCCGCCCGAAGGCCGGGGCGCCAATTTCGTCCAGCGGAAAAAGGCCACAAAAACGGGTGGGCTATAGCCTTGGGGGGTGGGGCTGGCCCACTTCGTCCGCCGGACTCGGAATGGCGCGAGACTTTGCGAGGCGCCTCCGTGTGCTAAAAATAGGCCGCGGGCACAGCCGCGCCCAAAAATACCCGCCCGAAGGCCGGGGCGCCAAGTTCGTCCGGCGGAAAAAGGCCACAAAAACGGGTGGGCTATAGCCTTGGGGGGTGGGGCTGGCCAACTTCATCCGCCGGACTCAGAATGGCGCGAGACTTTGCGAGGCACCTCCGTGTACCAAAAATAGGCCGCAGTCACAGCCGCGCCCAAAAATACCCTCCCGAAGGCCGGGGCGCCAAGTTCGTCCAGCGGAAAAAGGCCACAAAAACGAGTGGGCTATAGCCTTGGGGGGTGGGCCTGGCCAACCGTCCGCGGACTCCGAATGGCGCGAGACTTTGGGAGGCGCCTCCGTGTGCCAAAAATAGTCCGCGGTCACAGCCGCGCCCAATAATACCCGCCCGAAGGCCGGGGCGCCAATTTCGTCCAGCGGAAAAAGGCCACAAAAACGGGTGGGCTATAGCCTTGGGGTGGGGCTGGCCCACTTCGTCCGCCGGACTCGGAATGGCGCGAGAATTTGCGAGGCGCCTCCGTGTGCTAAAAATAGGCCGCGGGCACAGCCGCGCCAAAAATACCCGCCCGAAGGCCGGTCGCCAAGTTCGTCCGGCGGAAAAAGGCCACAAAAACGGGTGGGCTATAGCCTTGGGGGGTGGGGCTGGCCAACTTCGTCCGCCGGACTCAGAATGGCGCGAGACTTTGCGAGGCGCCTCCGTGTGCCAAAAATAGGCCGCGGTCACAGCCGCGCCCAAAAATACCCTCCCGAAGGCCGGGGCGCCAAGTTCGTCCAGCGGAAAAAGGCCACAAAAACGAGTGGGCTATAGCCTTGGGGGGTGGGGCTGGCCAACTTCGTCCGCCGGACTCGGAATGGCGCGAGACTTTGCGAGGCGCCTCCGTGTGCTAAAAATAGGCCGCGGGCACAGCCGCGTCCAAAAATGCCCGCCCGAAGTCCGGGGCGCCAAGTTCGTCCAGCGGAAAACGGCCACAAAAACGGGTGGGCTATAGCCTTGGGGGGTGGGGCTGGCCAACTTCGTCCGCCGGACTCGGAATGGCACGAGACCTTGCGAGGTGCCTCCGAGTGCCAAAAATAGGCCGCGGGCACAGCCGCGCCCAAAAATACCCGCCCGAAGGCCGGGGCGGCAAGTTCGTCTAGCGGAAAAAGGCCACAAAAACGGGTGGGCTATAGCCTTGGGGGGTGGGTCTGGCCTACTTCGTCCGCCGGACTCGGAGTGGCGCGAGACTTTGCGAGGCGCCTCTGTGTGCCAAAAATAGGCCGCGGGCACAGCCGCACGCAGAAATACCCCCCCGAAGGCCTGGGGGGCCAAGTTCGTCCAGCGGAAAAAGGCCACAAAAACGGGTGGCCTATGGCCTTGGGGGGTGGGGCTGGCCAACTTCGTCTGCCGGACTCGGAATGGCGCGAGACTATGGGAGGCGCCTCCGTGTGCCAAAAATAGGCCGCGGTCACAGCCGCGCCCAAAAATACCCGCCCGAAGGCCGGGGCGCCAAGTTCGTCCAGCGGAAAAAGGCCACAAAAACGGGTGGGCTATAGCCTTGGGGGGTGGGGCTGGCCAACTTCGTCCGCCGGACTCGGAATGGCGCGAGAATTTGCGAGGCGCCTCCGTGTGCCAAAAATAGGCTGCGGACAGAGCCGCGCCCAAAAATACCCGCCCGAAGGCCGGGGCGCCAAGTTCGTCCAGCAGAAAAATGCCACAAAAACGGGTGGGCTATAGCCTTGGGGGTTGGGGCTGGCCAACTTCGACCGCCGGACTCGGAATGGTGCGAGACTTTGCGAGGTGACTCCGTGTGCCAAAAATAGGCCGTGGGCACAGCCGCACCCAAAATACCCCCGAGGGCAAAAGCAAGTGCGTCCGGCGGAAAAAGGCCGCAAAAACGGGTGGGCTATAGCCTTGGGGGGTGGGCTGCTCAACTTCGTCCGCCGGACTCCGAATGGCGCGAGACTTTGCGAGGCACCTCCATGTGCCAAAAATAGGCCGCGAGCACAGCCGCGTCCAAAAATACCCGCCCGAAGGCCGGGGCGCCAAGTTCGTCCGGTGGAAAAAGGCCACAAAAACGGTTGGGCTATAGCCTTGGGGGGTGGGGCTGGCCAACTTCGTCCGCCGGACTGGGAATGGCGCGAGACTTTGCGAGGCGCCTCTGTGTGCCAAAAATAAACCGCGGACACAGCCGCGCCCAAAAATACCCGCCCGAAGGACGGGGCGCCAAGTTCGTCCAGCGGAAAAAGGCCACAAAAACGGGTGGGCTATAGCCTTGGGGGGTGGGGCTGGCCAACTTCGTCCGCCGGACTCGGAATGGCGCGAGACTTTGCGAGGCGCCTCCGTGTGCCAAAAATAGGCCGCGGGCACAGCCGCCCCCAAAAATACCCGCCCGAAGGCCGGGGCGCCAAGTTCGTCCAGCGGAAAAAGGCCACAAAAACGGGTGGGCTATAGCCTTGGGGGGTGGGGCTGGCCAACTTCCTCCGCCGTACTCGGAATGGCGGTAGACTTTGAGAGGTGCCTCCGTGTGCCAAAAATAGGCCGCGGGCACAGCCGCGCCCAAAAATACCTGCCCGAAGGCCGGGGCGCCAAGTTCGTCCAGCGGAAAAAGGCCACAAAAACGGGTGGGCTATAGCCTTGGGGGGTGGGGCTGGCCAACATCGTCCGCCGGACTCGGAATGGCGCGAGACTTTGCGAGGTGCCTCCGAGTGCCAAAAATAGGCCGCGGGCACAGCCGCGCCCAAAAATACCCGCCCGAAGGCCGGGGCGCCAAGTTCGTCCAGCGAAAAAAGGCCACAAAAACGGGTGGGCTATAGCCTTGGGGGGTGGGGCTGGCCAACTTCGTCCGCCGGACTCGGAATGGTGCGAGACTTTGTGAGGCACCTCCGTGTGCCAAAAATAGGCCGGGGCGCCAAGTTCGTCCAGCGGAAAAAGGCCACAAAAACGGGTGGGCTATAGCCTTGGGGGGTGGGGCTGGCCAACTTCGTCCGCCGGACTCGGAATGGCGCGAGACTTTGTGAGGCACCTCCGTGTACCAAAAATAGGGTGCGACCACAGCCGCGCCCAAAAATACCAGCCCGATGGCCGGGGAGCCAAGTTCGTCCAGCGGAAACAGGCCACAAAAACGGGTGGGCTATAGCCTTGGGGAGTGGGGCTGGCCAACTTCGTCCGCCGGACTCGGAATGGCGCGAGACTTTGCGAGGCTCCTCTGTGTGCCAAAAATAGGCCGCGGGCACAGCCGCGCCCAAAAATACCCGCCCGAAGGCCGGGGCGCCAAGTTCGTCCAGCGGAAAAAGGCCACAAAAACGGGTGGGCTATAGCCTTGGGGTTGGGGGCTGGCCAACTTCGTCCGCCGGACTCGGAATGGCGCGAGACTTTGCGAGGTGCCTCCGTGTGCCAAAAATAGGCCGCGGGTACAGCCACGTCCAAAAATACCCGCCCGAAGGCCGGGGCGCCAAGTTCGTCCAGCGGAAAAAGGCAACAAAAACGGGTGGGCTACAGCCTTGGGGGGTGGGGCTGGCCAACTTCGTCCGCCGGACTCGGAATGGCACGAGACCTTGTGAGGTGCCTCCATGTGCCAAAAATAGGCCGCGGGCACAGCCGCTCCTAAAATTACCCGCCCGAAGGCCGGGGCGCCAAGTTCGTCCAGCGGAAAAAGGCCACAAAAACGGGTGGGCTATAGCCTTGGGGGGTGGGGCTGGCCAACTTCGTCCGCCGGACTCGGAATGGCGCGAGACTTTGTGAGGCGCCTCCGTGTGCCAAAAATAGGCTGCGGCTACAGCCGCGCCCAAAAATACCCGCCCGAAGGCCGGGGAGCCAAGTTCGTCCAGCGGAAACAGGCCACAAAAACGGGTGGGCTATAGCCTTGGGGGGTGGGGCTGGGCAACTTCGTCCGCCGGACTCGGAATGGCGCGAGACTTTGCGAGGCACCTCCGTGTGCCAAAAATGAGCTGCGGGCACTGCCGCGCCCAAAAATACCCGCCCGAAGGCCGGGGCGCCAAGTTCGTCCAGCGGAAAAAGGCCACAAACACGGGTGGGCTATAGCCTTGGGGGGTGGGGCCGGCCAACTTCGTCCGCCGGACTCGAAATGGCGCGAGACTTTGCGAGGCACCTCCGTGGGCCAAAAATAGGCCACGGGCACAGCCGCGCACAAAAATACCCGCCCGAAGGCCGGGGCGGCAAGTTCGTCTAGCGGAAAAAGGCCACAAAAACGGGTGGGCTATAGCCTTGGGCGGTGGGTCTGGCCTACTTCGTCCGCCGGACTCGGAGTGGCGCGAGACTTTGCGAGGCGCCTCTGTGTGCCAAAAATAGGCCGCGGGCACAGCCGCACGCAGAAATACCCCCCCGAAGGCCGGGGCGCCAAGTTCGTCCAGCGGAAAAAGGCCACAAAAACGGGTGGCCTATGGCCTTGGGGGGTGGGGCTGGCCAACTTCGTCTGCCGGACTCGGAATGGCGCGAGACTATGGGAGGCGCCTCCGTGTGCCAAAAATAGGCCGCGGTCACAGCCGCGCCCAAAAATACCCGCCCGAAGGCCGGGGCGCCAAGTTCGTCCAGCGGAAAAAGGCCACAAAAACGGGTGGGCTATAGCCTTGGGGGGTGGGGCTGGCCAACTTCGTCCGCCGGACTCGGAATGACGCGAGAATTTGCGAGGCGCCTCCGTGTGCCAAAAATAGGCCGCGGACAGAGCCGCGCCCAAAAATACCCGCCCGAAGGCCGGGGCGCCAAGTTCGTCCAGCAGAAAAATGCCACAAAAACGGGTGGGCTATAGCCTTGGGGGTTGGGGCTGGCCAACTTCGACCGCCGGACTCGGAATGGTGCGAGACTTTGCGAGGTGACTCCGTGTGCCAAAAATAGGCCGTGGGCACAGCCGCACCCAAAAATACCCCCCCGAAGGCCGGGGTGCCAAGTTCGTCCGGCGGAAAAAGGCCGCAAAAACGGGTGGGCTATAGCCTTGGGGGGTGGGCTGCTCAACTTCGTCCGCCGGACTCCGAATGGCGCGAGACTTTGCGAGGCACCTCCATGTGCCAAAAATAGGCCGCGAGCACAGCCGCGTCCAAAAATACCCGCCCGAAGGCCGGGGCGCCAAGTTCGTCCGGTGGAAAAAGGCCACAAAAACGGTTGGGCTATAGCCTTGGGGGGTGGGGCTGGCCAACTTCGTCCGCCGGACTGGGAATGGCGCGAGACTTTGCGAGGCGCCTCTGTGTGCCAAAAATAGGCCGCGGACACAGCCGCGTCCAAAAATACCCGCCGGAAGGCCGGGGCGCCAAGTTCGTCCAGCGGAAAAAGGCCACAAAAACGGGTGGGCTATAGCCTTGGGGGGTGGGGCTGGCCAACTTCGTCCGCCGGACTCGGAATGGCGCGAGAATTTGCGAGGCGCCTCTGTGTGTGCTGAAAGGCCGCGGTCACAGCCGCGCCCAAAAATACCCGCCCGAAGGCCGGGGCGCCAAGTTCGTCCAGCAGAAAAATGCCACAAAAACGGGTGGGCTATAGCCTTGGGGGTTGGGGCTGGCCAACTTCGACCGCCGGACTCGGAATGGCGCGAGACTTTGCGAGGTGACTCCGTGTGCCAAAAATAGGCCGCGGGCACAGCCGCACCCAAAAATACCCCCCCGAAGGCCGGGGTGCCAAGTTCGTCCAGCGGAAAAAGGCCACAAAACCGGGTGGGCTATAGCCTTGGGGGGTGGGCTGCTCAACTTCGTCCGCCGGACTCCGAATGGCGCGAGACTTTGCGAGGCACCTCCGTGTGCCAAAAATCGGCCGCGGGCACAGCCGCGTCCAAAAATACCCGCCCGAAGGCCGGGGCGCCAAGTTCGTCCGGTGGAAAAAGGCCACAAAAACGGTTGGGCTATAGCCTTGGGGGGTGGGGCTGGCCAACTTGTCCGCGGACTGGGAATGGCGCGAGACTAGGCGAGGCTCCTCTGTGTGCCAAAAATAGGCTGCGGGCACAGCCGCGTCCAAAAATACCCGCCGGAAGGCCGGGGCGCCAAGTTCGTCCAGCGGAGAAAGGCCACAAAAACGGGTGGGCTATAGCCTTGGGGGGTGGGTCTGGCCTACTGGCCCGCCGGACTAGGAGTGGCGCGAGACTTTGCGAGGCGCCTCTGTGTGCCAAAAATAGGCCATGGACACAGCCGCACGCAGAAATACCCCCGAAGGCCGGGCGCCAAGTTCGTCCCAGCGGAAAAAGGCCACAAAACGCGGGTGGCCTATGACCTTGGGGGTGGG
>JAUJEM010000408.1:0-32467 GCA_030448935.1 Citrus cavaleriei | reverse complement strand
GCCAAAACTAAGCCACAGACACAGCCGTGCCCAAAAATAACAGCCCAAAGGCAGTGGCACCAAGTTCGTCCAGCGGAAAAAGGCCACAAAACGGTTGGGCTATAGCCTTGGTGGTGGGGCTGGCCAACCGTTCGCCGCGGCACCCGGAATGGCGCGAGGCTTTGCGAGGGGCCTCTGTGTACAAAAATTAGGCCGCTGGGCAAAGCCGGCGCCCAAAATAACAGCCCGAAGGCCGGGCGCCAAGTTCGACCAGCGGAAAAAGGCCACAAAAACGGGTGGGCTATAGCCTTGGGGTGTGGGTTGGCCAACTTCGTCCACGGACTCGGAATGGCGCGAGACTTTGCGAGGGTGCTCCGTGTGCCAAAAATAGGCCGCGGGCACAGCGGCGCCCAAAAATATGCACCCGAAGGCCGGGCAGCCAAGTTCGTCTTGCGGAAAAAGGCCACAAAAACGGGTGGGCTATAGCCTTGGGGGGTGGGGCAGGCCGACTTCGTCCGCCGGACTCGAAATTGCGCAAGACTTTGCGAGGGTCCTCCGTGTGCCAAAACTAAGCCACAGGCACAGCCGTGCCAAAAAATAACCACCCGAAGGCCGGGGCTCCAAGTTCGTCCAGCGGAAAAAGGCCACAAAAACGGGTGGGCTATAGCCTTTGGGCGTGGGGCTGGCCAACTTCGTCCGCGGGACCTTGGAATGGCGCGAGATTTTGTGAGGGGTCTCCTTGTGCCAAAAATAGGCCGCGGCCGCAGCCGCGCCCAAAAATAACCGCCCGAAGGCCGGGGCCCCAAGTTCGTCCAGCTGAAAAAGGCCGCAAAAACGGGTGGGCTATACCCTTGGGGGGTGGGGCTGGCCAACTTCATTCGCCGCACTCGGAATGGTGCGAGACTTTGCGAGGGGCCTCTGTGTGCCAAAAATAGGCCGCGGGCACAGCCGCGCCCAAAAATAACCGCCCGAAGGCCGGGGCGCCAAGTTCGTCCAGCGGAAAAAGGCCACAAAAACGGGTGGGCTATAGCCTTGGGGGGTGGGGCTGGCAAACTTCGTCCGCCGGACTCGGAATGGCGCGAGACTTTGCGAGGGGCCTACGTGTGCCAAAGTAGGCATTGGGCACAGCCGCGCCCAAAAATAACCGCCCGAAGGCCGGGGCGCCAAGTTCGTCCAGCGGAAAAAGGCCACAAAAACGGGTGGGCTATAGCCTTGGGGGGTGGGGCTGGCCAACTTCGTTGGCCGGACTCGGAATGGCGCGAGGCTTTACAAGGGGCCTCTGTGTGCCAAAAATACGCCACAGACACAGCCGCGCCCAAAAATAACCGCCCGAAGGATGGGGCGCCAAGTTCGTCCAGCGGAAAAAGGCCACAAAAACGGGTGGGCTATAGCCTTGGGGGGTGGGGCTGGCCAACTTCATCCGCCGGACTCGGAATGGCACGAGAATTTTTGAGGGGCCTCCGTGTGTAAAAAATAGGCCGTGGGCACAGCGGCGCCCAAAAATAACCACCCGAAGGCCGGGCAGCCAAGTTCGTCCAGCAGAAAAAGGCCACAAAAACGGGTGGGCTATAGCCTTGGGGGGTGGGGCTGGCCAACTTCGTCCGCCGGACTCGAAATTACGCAAGACTTTGCGAGGGGCCTCTGTGAGCCAAAAATAGGCCGCGGGCACAGCCGCGCCCAAAAATAACCGCCCGAAGGCCGGGGCGCCAATTTCGTCCAGCGGAAAAAGGCCACAAAAACGGGTGGGCTATAGCCTTGGGGGGTGGGGCTGGCCAACTTCGTCCGCCGGACTCGGAATTGCGCGAGACTTTGCGAGGGTCCTCCGTGTGCCAAAACTAAGCCACAGGCACAGCCGTGCCAAAAAATAACCTCCCGAAGGACGGGGCGCCAAGTTCGTCCAGCGGAAAAAGGCCACAAAAACGGGTGGGCTATAGCCTTGGGGGGTGGGGCTGGCCAACTTCGTCCGCCGGACTCGGAATTGCGTGAGACTTTACGAGGGGCCTCCGTGTGCCAAAACTAAGCCACAGGCACAGCCGTGCCCAAAAATAACTGCCCAAAGGCCGGGGCGCCAAGTTCGTCCAGCGGAAAAAGGCCACAAAAACGGGTGGGCTATAGCCTTAGGGGGTGGGGCTGGCCAACTTCATCCGCCGGACTCGGAATGGCGCGAGAATTTGCGAGGGGCATCCGTGTAACAAAAATAGGCCGCGGGTACTGCCGCGCCATAAAACAACCGCCCGAAGGCCGGGGCGCCAAGTTCGTCCAGCGGAAAAAGCCACAAAAACGGGTGGGCTATAGCCTTGGGGTGTGGGGCTGGCCAACTTCGTCCGCCGGACTCGAAATTGCACAAGACTTTGCGAGGGGCCTCCATGTGCCAAAACTAAGCCACAGACACAGCCGCGCCCAAAAATAACCGCCCGAAGGATGGGGCGCCAAGTTCGTCCAGCGGAAAAAGGCCACAAAAACAGGTGGGCTATAGCCTTGGGGGTGGGGCTGGCCAACTTCATCCGCCCGGACTCGAAATGGCGAGAATTTGCGAGGGGCATCCGTGTAACAAAAAATAGGCCATGGTACTGCCGCGCCATAAAATAACCGCCCGAAGGCCGGGGCGCCAAGTTCGTCCAGCGGAAAAAGGCCACAAAAACGGGTGGGCTATAGCCTTGGGGGGTGGGGCTGGCCAACTTCGTCCGCCGGACTCGGAATGGCGCAAGACTTTGCGAGGGGCCTCCGTGTGCCAAAACTAAGCCACAGACACAGCCGCGCCCAAAAATAACCGCCCGAAGGATGGGGCGCCAAGTTCGTCCAGCGGAAAAAGGCCACAAAAACGGGTGGGCCATAGCCTTGGGGGGTGGGGCTGGCCAACTTCATCCGCCGGACTCGGAATGGCACGAGAATTTTTGAGGGGCCTCCGTGTGTAAAAAAATAGGCCGCGGGCACAGCGGCGCCCAAAAATAACCACCTGAAGGCCGGGCAGCCAAGTTCGTCCAGCGGAAAAAGGCCACAAAAACGGGTGGGCTATAGCCTTGGCGGGTGGGGCTGGCCAACTTCGTCCGCCGGACTCGAAATTACGCAAGACTTTGCGAGGGGCCTCCGTGTGCCAAAACTAAGCCACAGACACAGCCACGCCCAAAAATAACCGCCCAAAGGCCGTGGCGCCAAGTTCGTCCAGCGGAAAAAGGCCACAAAAACGGTTGGGCTATAGCCTTGGTGGTTGGGGCTGGCCAACTTCGTTCGCCGCACTCGGAATGGCGCGAGACTTTGCGAGGGGCCTCTGTGTGCCAAAAATAGGCTACGGGCACAGCGGCGCCCAAAAATATCCACCCGAAGGCCGGGAAGCCAAGTTCGTCCAGCGGAAAAAGGCCACAAAAACGGGTGGGCTATAGCCTTGGGGGGTGGGGCTGGCCAACTTCGTCCGCCGGACTCGGAATGGCGCGAGACTTTGCGAGGGGCCTCCGTGTGCCAAAACTAAGCCACAGACACAGCCGCGCCCAAAAATAACCGCCCAAAGGCCGTGGCGCCAAGTTCGTCCAGCGGAAAAAGGCCACAAAAACGGTTGGGCTATAGCCTTGGTGGGTGGGGCTGGCCAACTTCGTTCGCCGCACTCGGAATGGCGCGAGACTTTGCGAGGGGCCTCTATGTATACCAAAAATAGACCGCGGGCACAGCCGTGCCCAAAAATAACCGCCCGAAGGCCGGGGCGCCAAGTTCGTCCAGCGGAAAAAGGCCACAAAAACGGGTGGGCTATAGCCTTGGGGGGTGGGGCTGGCCAACTTCGTCCGCCGGACTCGGAATTGCGCGAGACTTTGCGAGGGTCCTCCGTGTACCAAAACAAATCCACAGGCACAGCCGTGCCAAAAAATAATTGCCCGAAGGCCGGAGCTCCAAGTTCGTCCAGCGGAAAAAGGCCACAAAAACGGGTGGGCTACAGCCTTTGGGCGTGGGGCTGGCCAACTTCGTCCGCCGCTCTCGGAATGGCGCGAGACTTTGTGAGTGGCTCCGTGTGCCAAAAATAGGCCATGGGCACAGCCGCGCCCAAAAATAACTGCCCGAAGGCCGTGGCACCAAGTTCATCCAGCGGAAAAAGGCCACAAAAACGGGTGGGCTATAGCCTTGGGGGGTGGGGCTGGCCAACTTCATCAGCCGGACTCGGAATGGCGCGAGACTTTGCGAAGGGCCTCCGTGTGCCAAAAAAATAGGCCACATGGGCACAGCCGCGCCCAAAAATATCCACCCGAAGGCCGGGCGCCAAGTTCGTCCAGCGGAAAAAGGCCACAAAACGGGTGGGCTATAGCCTTGGGGGGTGGGGCTGGCCAACTTCGTCCGCCGGACTCGAAATTGTGCAAGACTTTCCGAGGGGCCTCCGTGTGCCAAAACTAAGCCACAGGCACAGCCGCGCCCAAAAATAACCGCCCGAAGGCCGGGGCGCCAAGTTCGTCCAGCGGAAAAAGGCCACAAAAACGGGTGGGCTATAGCCTTGGGGGGTGGGGCTGGCCAACTTCATCCGCCGGACTCGGAATGGCGCGAGACTTTGCGAGGGGCCTCCGTGTACCAAAAATAGGCCGCGGGCACAGCCGCGTCCAAAAATAACCGCCCGAAGGCCGGGGCGCCAAGTTCGTCCAGCGGAAAAAGGCCACAAAACGGGTGGGCTATAGCCTTGGGGGGTGGGGCTGGCCAACTTCATCCGCCGGACTCGGAATGGCGCGAGACTTTGCGAGGGGCCTCCGTGTGCCAAAAATAGGCCGCAGGCACAGCCGCGCCCAAAAATAACTGCCCGAAGGCCGGGGCGCCAAGTTCGTCCAGCGGAAAAAGGCCACAAAAACGGGTGGGCTATAGCCTTGGGGGATGGGGCTGGCCAACTTCATCCGCCGGACTCGGAATGGCGCGAGACTTTGCGAGGGGCCTCCGTGTAACAAAAAAATAAGCCACAGGCACAGCCGCCCAAAAATAACCGCCCGAAGGCCAGGTCGCCAAGTTCGTCCAGCCGAAAAAGGCCACAAAAACGGGTGGGCTATAGCCTTGGGGGGTGGGGCTGGCCAACTTCGTCCGCCGGACTCGGAATGGCACGAGACTTTGCGAGGGGCCTGCGTGTGTCAAAACTAAGCCACAGGCACAGCCGCGCCAAAAAATAACCGCCCGAAGGCCGGGGCGCCAGGTTCGTCCAGCGGACAAAGGCCACAAAACGGGTGGGCTATAGCCTTTGGGAGAGGGGCTGGCAAACTACATCCCCCGAACTCGAAATGGCGCGAGACTTTACGAGGGCCCTCCGTGTGCCAAAAAATAGGCCGCAGGGCACAGCCTCGCCCAAAAATAACCGCCCGAAAGCCGGGCGCCAAGTTCGTCCAGCGGAAAAAGGCCACAAAACGGGTGGGCTATAGCCTGCAGGGTGGGGCTGGCCAACTTCGTCCGCCGCTCTCGGAATGGCGCGAGACTTTGTGAGGGCCTCCGTGTGCCAAAAATAGGCCACAGGCACAGCCACGCCCAAAAATAACCCCCGAGGCCGGGCGCCAAGTTCGTCCAGCGGAAAAAGGCCACAAAAACGGGTGGGCTATAGCCTTGGGGGTGGGGCTGGCCAACTTTGTCCGCCGGACTCGGAATGGCGCGAGACTTTATGAGGGGCCTCCAGTGTGCCAAAAATAGGCTGCAGGCACAGCCGCGCCCAAAAATAAACGCCCGAATTCCGGCAAGCAAAGTTCGTCCAGCTGAAAAAGGCCACAAAAACGGTTGGGCTATAGCCTTGGTGGGTGGGGCTGGCCAACTTCGTTCGCCGCACTCGGAATGGCGCGAGACTTTGCGAGGGGCCTCCGTGTGCCAAAACTAAGCCACAGGCACAGCCGTGCCCAAAAATAACAACCCGAAGGCCGGGGCGCCAAGTTCGTCCAGCGGAAAAAGGCCACAAAAACGGGTGGGCTATAGCCTTGGGGGGTGGGGCTGGCCAACTTCGTCCGCCGGACTCGGAATGGCGTGAGACTTTGCGAGGGGCCTCCGTGTGCCAAAAATAGGCCACGGGCACAGCCGCGCCCAAAAATAACCGCCCGAAGGCCGGGGCGCCAAGTTCGTCCAGCGGAAAAAGGCCACAAAAACGGGTGGGCTATAGCCTTGGGGGGTGGGGCTGGCCAACTTCGTCCGCCGGACTCGGAATGGCGTGAGACTTTGCGAGGGGACTCCGTGTGCCAAAAATAGGCCACGGGCACAGCCGTGCCCAAAAATAACCGCCCGAAGGCCGGGGCTTCAAGTTCGTCCAGCGGAAAAAGGCCACAAAAATGGGTGGGCTATAGCCTTGGGGGGTGGGGCTGGCCGACTTCGTCCGCCGGACTCGGAATGGCGCGAGACTTTGCGAAGGGCCTCCGTGTGCCAAAAATAGGCCGCGGGCACAGCTGCGCCCAAAAATAACCGCCCGAAGGCCGGGGCGCCAAGATCGTCCAGCGGAAAAAGGCCACAAAAACGGGTGGGCTATAGCCTTTGGGGGTGGGGCTGGCCAACTTCGTCCGCCGGACTCGGAATGGCGCGAGACTTTGCGAGGCGCGTCCGTGTGCCAAAAATAAGCCACAGGCACAGCCGCGCCCAAAAATAACCGCCCAAAGGTCAGGGCACCAAGTTCGTCCAGCGGAAAAAGGCCACAAAAACGGGTGGGCTATAGCCTTGGGGGTGGGGCTGGCCAACTTCGTCCGCCCGGACTCGGAATGGCGCAAAACTTTGCGAGGGGCCTCCGTGTGCAAAAATAGACCACAGACACAGCCGCGCCCAAAAATAACCGCCCGAAGGCCGGGCGCCAAGTTCGTCCAGCGGAAAAAGGCCACAAAACGGGTGGGCTATAGCCTTGGGGGTGGGGCTGGCCAACTTCGTCCGCCGGACTCGGAATGGCGAGACTTTGCGAGGGTCCTCCGTGTACCAAAAAATAATCCACAGGCACAGCCGTGCCAAAAATAACTGCCCGAAGGCCGGGGCTCCAAGTTCGTCCAGCGGAAAAAGGCCACAAAACGGGTGGGCTATAGCCTTTGGGGTGTGGGGCTGGCCAACTTCGTCCGCCGGACGCGGAATGGCGCGAGATTTTGCGAGGGTCTTCCGTGTGCCAAAAATAGGCCACAGGCACAGCAGCGCCAAAAATAACTGCCCGAAGGCCGGGCGCCAAGTTCGTCCAGCTGAAAAAGGCCACAAAACGGGTGGGCTATAGCCTTGGGGGTGGGGCTGGCCAACTTCATCCGCCGGACTCGGAATGGTGCGAGACTTTGCGAGGGGGCCTCTGTGTGCCAAAAATAGGCCATGGGCACAGCCGCCTAAAAATAACTGCCCGAAGGCCGGGGCGCCAAGTTCGTCCAGCGGAAAAAGGCCACAAAAACGGGTGGGCTATAGCCTTGGGGGGTGGGGCTGGCCAACTTCGTCCGCCGGACTCGGAATGGCACGAGACTTTGCGAGGGCCCTCCGTGTGCCAAAAATAGGCAGCGGGCACAGCCGCGCCGAAAAATAACCGCCCGAAGGCCGGGGCGCCAAGTTCGTCCAGCGGAAAAAGGCCACAAAAACGGGTGGGCTATAGCCTTGGGGGTGGGGCTGGCCAACTTCGTCCGCCGGACTCGGAATGGCGCGAGGCATTACGAGGGCCCTCCGTGTGCCAAAAATAGGCCGCGGGCACAGCCGCAACCAAAAATAATCGCCCGAAGGCCGGGGCGCCAAGTTCGTCCAGCGGAAAAAGGCCACAAAAACGGGTGGGCTATAGCCTTGGGGGGTGGGGCTGGCCAACTTCGTCCGCCGGACTCGGAATGGCGTGAGACTTTGCGAGGGGCCTCCGTGTGCCAAAAATAGGCCGCGGACACAGCCGCGCCCAAAAATAACCGCCCGAAGGCCGGGGCGCCAAGTTCGTCCAGCGGAAAAAGGCCACAAAAACGGGTGGGCTATAGCCTTGGGGGGTGGGGCTGGCCAACTTCGTCCGCCGGACTCGGAATGGCGCGAGACTTTGCGAGGGGTCTCCCTGTGCCAAAAATAGGCCGCGGGCATAGCCGCGCCCAAAAATAACCGCCCGAACGCCGGGGCGCCAAGTTCGTCCTGCGGAAAAAGGCCACAAAAACGGGTGGGCTATAGCCTTGGGGGGTGGGGCTGGCCAACTTCGTCCGCCGGACTCGGAATGGCGCGAGACTTTGCGAGGGGCCTCCGTGTGCCAAAAATAGGCCGCGGGCACAGCTGCGCCCAAAAATAACCGCCCGAAGGCCGGGGCGCCAAGTTCGTCCAGCGGAAAAAGGCCACAAAAACGGGTGGGCTATAGCCTTGGGGGGTGGGGCTGGCCAACTTCGTCCGCCGGACTCGGAATGGCGCGAGACTTTGCGAGGTGCCTCTGTGCGCCAAAATAGGGCACGGGCACAGCCGCGCCCAAAAATAACCGCCCGAAGGCCGGGGCGCCAAGTTCGTCCAGCGGAAAAAGGCCACAAAAACGGGTGGGCTATAGCCTTGGGGGGTGGGGCTGGCCAACTTCGTCCGCCGGACTCGGAATGGCGCAAAACTTTGCGAGGGGCCTCCGTGTGCCAAAAATAGACCGCGGACACAGCCGCGCCCAAAAATAACCGCCCGAAGGCCGGGGCGCCAAGTTCGTCCAGCGGAAAAAGGCCACAAAAACGGGTGGGCTATAGCCTTGGGGGGTGGGGCTGGCCAACTTCGTCCGCCGGACTCGGAATTGCGCGAGACTTTGCGAGGGTCCTCCGTGTACCAAAACTAATCCACAGGCACAGCCGTGGCAAAAATTAACTGCCCGAAGGCCGGGGCTCCAAGTTCGTCCAGCGGAAAAAGGCCACAAAAACGGGTGGGCTATAGCCTTTGGGCGTGGGGCTGGCCAACTTCGTCCGCCGGACGCGGAATGGCGCGAGATTTTGCGAGGGGTCTTCGTGTGCCAAAAATAGGCCGCGGCCGCAGCCGCGCCCAAAAATAACCGCCCGAAGGCCGGGGCCCCAAGTTCGTCCAGCTGAAAAAGGCCACAAAAACGGGTGGGCTATAGACTTGGGGGGTGGGGCTGGCCAACTTCATTCGCCGCACTCGGAATGGTGCGAGACTTTGCGAGGGGCCTCTGTGTGCCAAAAATAGGCCACGGGCACAGCCGCGCCCAAAAATAACTGCCCGAAGGCCGGGGCGCCAAGTTCGTCCAGCGGAAAAAGGCCACAAAAACGGGTGGGCTATAGCCTTGGGGGGTGGGGCTGGCCAACTTCGTCCGCCGGACTCGGAATGGCACGAGACTTTGCGAGGGGCCTACGTGTGCCAAAGTAGGCCATGGGCACAGCCGCGCCCAAAAATAACCGCCCGAAGGCCGGGGCGGCAAGTTCGTCCGGCGGAAAAAGGCGACAAAAACGGGTGGGCTATAGCCTTGGCGAGTGGGGCTGGCCAACTTCGTCCGCCGGACTCGGAATGGCGCGAGGCATTACGAGGGCCCTCCATGTGCCAAAAATAGGCCGCGGGCACAGCCGCAACCAAAAATAATCGCCCGAAGGCCGGGGCGCCAAGTTCGTCCAGCGGAAAAAGGCCACAAAAACGGGTGGGCTATAGCCTTTGGGGGTGGGGCTGGCCGACTTCGTCCGCCGCACTCGGAATGGCGTGAGACTTTGCGAGGGGCCTCCGTGTGCCAAAAATAGGCCGCGGACACAGCCGCGCCCAAAAATAACCGCCCGAACGCCGGGGCGCCAAGTTCGTCCAGCGGAAAAAGGCCACAAAAACGGGTGGGCTATAGCCTTGGGGGGTGGGGCTGGCCAAGTTCGTCCGCCGGACTTGGAATGGCGCGAGACTTTGCGAGGGGACTCCGTGTACCAAAAATAGGCCGCGGGCACAACTGTGCCCAAAAATAACCGCCCGAACGCCGGGGCGCCAAGTTCGTCCAGCGGAAAAAGGCCACAAAAACGGGTGGGCTATATCCTTGGGGGGTGGGGCTGGCCAACTTCGTCCGCCGGACTCGGAATGGCGCGAGACTTTGCGAGGGGCCTCCGTGTGCCAAAAATAGGCCGCGGGCACAGCCGCGCCCAAAAATAACCGCCTGAAGGTCAGGGCACCAAGTTCGTCCGGCGGAAAAAGGCCACAAAAACGGGTGGGCTATAGCCTTGGGGGGTGGGGCTGGCCAACTTCGTCCGCCGGACTCGGAATGGCGCAAAACTTTGCGAGGGGCCTCCGTGTGCCAAAAATAGACCGCGGACACAGCCGCGCCCAAAAATAACCGCCCGAAGGCCGGGGCGCCAAGTTCGTCCAGCGGAAAAAGGCCACAAAAACGGGTGGGCTATAGCCTTGGGGGGTGGGGCTGGCCAACTTCGTCCGCCGGACTCGGAATGGCGCTAGACTTTGCGAGGGGCCTCCGTGTGCCAAAAATAGGCCGCGGGCACAGCCGCGCCCAAAAATAACCGCCCGAAGGCCGGGGCGCCAAGTTCGTCCAGCGGAAAAAGGCCACAAAAACGGGTGGGCTATAGCTTTGGGGGGTGGGGCTGGCCAACTTCGTCCGCCGGACTCGGAATGGCGTGAGACTTTGCGAGGGGCCTCCGTGTGCCAAAAATAGGCCGCAGGCACAGCCGTGCCCAAAAAAAACCGCCCCAAGGCCGGGACGCCAAGTTCGTCCAGCGGAAAAAGGCCACAAAAACGGGTGGGCAATAGCCTTGGGGGGTGGGGCTGGCCAACTTCGTCCGCCGGACTCGGAATGGCGCAAAACTTTGCGAGGGGCCTCCGTGTGCCAAAAATAGACCGCGGACACAGCCGCGCCCAAAAATAACCGCCCGAAGGCCGGGGCGCCAAGTTCGTCCAGCGGAAAAAGGCCACAAAAACGGGTGGGCTATAGCCTTGGGGGGTGGGGCTGGCCAACTTCGTCCGCCGGACTCGGAATGGCGCGAGACTTTGCGAGGGGCCTCCGTGTCCCAAGAATAGGCCGCAGGCACAGCCGCACCCAAAAATAACCGCCCGAAGGTCGGGGCGCCAAGTTCGTCCAGCAGAAACAGGCCACAAAAACGGGTGGGCTGTAGCCTTGGGGGGTGGGGCTGGCCAACTTCGTCCGCCGGACTCGGAATGGCGCGAGAGTTTGCGAGGGGCATCCGTGTGCCAAAAATAGTCCGCGGGCACAGCCCCGACCAAAAATAACCGCCCGAAGGCCGGGGCGCCAAGTTCGTCCAGCGGAAAAAGGCCACAAAAACGGGTGGGCTATAGCCTTGGGGGGTGGGGCTGGCCAACTTCGTCCGCCGGACTCGGAATTGCGCGAGACTTTGCGAGGGTCCTCCGTGTACCAAAACTAATCCACAGGCACAGCCGTGCCAAAAAATAACTGCCCGAAGGCCGGGGCTCCAAGTTCGTCCAGCGGAAAAAGGCCACAAAAACGGGTGGGCTATAGCCTTTGGGCGTGGGGCTGGCCAACTTCGTCCGCCGGACGCGGAATGGCGCGAGATTTTGCGAGGGGTCTTCGTGTGCCAAAAATAGGCCGCGGCCGCAGCCGCGCCCAAAAATAACCGCCCGAAGGCCGGGGCCCCAAGTTCGTCCAGCTGAAAAAGGCCACAAAAACGGGTGGGCTATAGACTTGGGGGGTGGGGCTGGCCAACTTCATTCGCCGCACTCGGAATGGTACGAGACTTTGCGAGGGGCCTCTGTGTGCCAAAAATAGGCCGCGGACACAGCCGCGCCCAAAAATAACTGCCCGAAGGCCGGGGCGCCAAGTTCGTCCAGCGGAAAAAGGCCACAAAAACGGGTGGGCTATAGCCTTGGGGGGTGGGGCTGGCCAACTTCGTCCGCCGGACTCGGAATGGCACGAGACTTTGCGAGGGGCCTACGTGTGCCAAAGTAGGCCATGGGCACAGCCGCGCCCAAAAATAACCGCCCGAAGGCCGGGGCGGCAAGTTCGTCCGGCGGAAAAAGGCGACAAAAACGGGTGGGCTATAGCCTTGGCGAGTGGGGCTGGCCAACTTCGTCCGCCGGACTCGGAATGGCGCGAGGCATTACGAGGGCCCTCCGTGTGCCAAAAATAGGCCGCGGGCACAGCCGCAACCAAAAATAATCGCCCGAAGGCCGGGGCGCCAAGTTCGTCCAGCGGAAAAAGGCCACAAAAACGGGAGGGCTATAGCCTCTGGGGGTGGGGCGGGCCAACTTCGTCCGCCGCTCTCGGAATGGCGCGAGACTTTGTGAGTGGCTCCGTGTGCCAAAAATAGGCCGTGGGCACAGCCGCGCCCAAAAATAACCCCCCGAAGGCCGGGGCGCCAAGTTCGTCCAGCGGAAAAAGGCCACAAAAACGGGTGGGCTATAGCCTTGGGGGGTGGGGCTGGCCAACTTTGTCCGCCGGACTCGGAAAGGTGCGAGGCTTTATGAGCGGCCTCCAGTGTGCCAAAAATAGGCTGCGGGCACAGCCGCGCCTAAAAATAACCGCCCGAAGGCCGGGCCGCCAAGTTCGTCCAGCGGAAAAAGGCCACAAAAACGGGTGGGCTATAGCCTTGGGGGGTGGGGCTGGCCAACTTCGTCCGCCGCACTCGGAATGGCGCGAAACTTTGCGACGGGTCTCCGTGTGCCAAAAATAAGCCGCGGGCACAGCCGCGCCCAAAAATAACCACCCGAAGGCCGGGGCACCAAGTTCGTCCAGCGGAAAAAGGCCACAAAAACGGGTGGGCTATAGCCTTTGGGGGTGGGGCTGGCCGACTTCGTCCGCCGCACTCGGAATGGCGTGAGACTTTGCGAGGGGCCTCCGTGTGCCAAAAATAGGCCGCGGACACAGCCGCGCCCAAAAATAACCGCCCGAACGCCGGGGCGCCAAGTTCGTCCAGCGGAAAAAGGCCACAAAAACGGGTGGGCTATAGCCTTGGGGGGTGGGGCTGGCCAAGTTCGTCCGCCGGACTTGGAATGGCGCGAGACTTTGCGAGGGGACTCCGTGTGCCAAAAATAGGCCGCGGGCACAACTGTGCCCAAAAATAACCGCCCGAACGCCGGGGCGCCAAGTTCGTCCAGCGGAAAAAGGCCACAAAAACGGGTGGGCTATATCCTTGGGGGGTGGGGCTGGCCAACTTCGTCCGCCGGACTCGGAATGGCGCGAGACTTTGCGAGGGGCCTCCGTGTGCCAAAAATAGGCCGCGGGCACAGCCGCGCCCAAAAATAACAGCCTGAAGGTCGGGGCACCAAGTTCGTCCGGCGGAAAAAGGCCACAAAAACGGGTGGGCTATAGCCTTGGGGGGTGGGGCTGGCCAACTTCGTCCGCCGGACTCGGAATGGCGCAAAACTTTGCGAGGGGCCTCCGTGTGCCAAAAATAGACCGCGGACACAGCCGCGCCCAAAAATAACCGCCCGAAGGCCGGGGCGCCAAGTTCGTCCAGCGGAAAAAGGCCACAAAAACGGGTGGGCTATAGCCTTGGGGGGTGGGGCTGGCCAACTTCGTCCGCCGGACTCGGAATGGCGCTAGACTTTGCGAGGGGCCTCCGTGTGCCAAAAATAGGCCGCGGGCACAGCCGCGCCCAAAAATAACCGCCCGAAGGCCGGGGCGCCAAGTTCGTCCAGCGGAAAAAGGCCACAAAAACGGGTGGGCGATAGCTTTGGGGGGTGGGGCTGGCCAACTTCGTCCGCCGGACTCGGAATGGCGTGAGACTTTGCGAGGGGCCTCCGTGTGCCAAAAATAGGCCGCGGGCACAGCCGTACCCAAAAAAAACCGCCCCAAGGCCGGGACGCCAAGTTCGTCCAGCGGAAAAAGGCCACAAAAACGGGTGGGCAATAGCCTTGGGGGGTGGGGCTGGCCAACTTCGTCCGCCGGACTCGGAATGGCGCAAAACTTTGCGAGGGCCCTCCGTGTACCAAACATAGACCGCGGACACAGCCGCGCCCAAAAATAACAGCCCGAAGGCCGGGGCGCCAAGTTCGTCCAGCGGAAAAAGGCCACAAAAACGGGTGGGCTATAGCCTTGGGGGGTGGGGCTGGCCAACTTCGTCCGCCGGACTCGGAATGGCGCGAGACTTTGCGAGGGGCCTCCGTGTCCCAAGAATAGGCCGCAGGCACAGCCGCACCCAAAAATAACCGCCCGAAGGTCGGGGCGCCAAGTTCGTCCAGCAGAAACAGGCCACAAAAACGGGTGGGCTGTAGCCTTGGGGGGTGGGGCTGGCCAACTTCGTCCGCCGGACTCGGAATGGCGCGAGAGTTTGCGAGGGGCATCCGTGTGCCAAAAATAGTCCGCGCGCATCGCCGCGCCCAAAAATAACCGCCCGAAGGCCGGGGCGCCAAGTTCGTCCAGCGGAAAAAGGCCAAAAAAACGGGTGGGCTATAGCCTTGGGGGGTGGGGCTGGCCAACTTTGTCCGCCGGACTCGGAATGGCGCGAGACTTTGCGAGGGGTCTCCGTGTGCCAAAAATAGGCCGCGGGCACAGCCCCGACCAAAAATAACCGCCCGAAGGCCGGGGCGCCAAGTTCGTCCAGCGGAAAAAGGCCACAAAAACGGGTGGGCTATAGCCTTGGGGGGTGGGGCTGTCCAACTTCGTCCGCCGGACTCGGAATGGCCCGAGACTTTGCGAGGGCCTCCGTGTGCCAAAAATAGGCCGCGGACACAGCCGCGCTAAAAAATAACCACCCGAAGGCCGGGGCGCCAAGTTCGTCCAGCGGAAAAAGGCCACAAAAACGGGTGGGCTATAGCCTTGGGGGGTGGGGCTGGCCAACTTCGTCCGCCGGACTCGGAATGGCGCGAGACTTTGCGAGGGGCCTCCGTGTGCCAAAAATAGGCCGCGGGGACAGCCGCGTCCAAAAATAACCACCCGAAGGCCGGGGCGCCAAGTTCGTCCAGCGGAAAAAGGCCACAAAAATGGGTGGGCCATAGCCTTGGGGGGTGGGGCTGGTCCACTTCGTCCGCCGGACTCGGAATGGAGCGAGACTTTGCGAGGGCTCTCCGTGTGTCAAAAATAGGCCGCGGGCACAGCCGCGCCCAAAAATAACCTCCCGAAGGCCGGGGCGCCAAGTTCGTCCAGCGGAAAAAGGCCACAAAAACGGGTGGGCTATAGCCTTGGGGGGTGGGGCTGGCCAACTTCGTCCGCCGAACTCGGAATGGCGCGAGACTTTGCGAGGGGCCTCCGTGTGCCAAAAATAGGCCATGGACACAGCCGCGCTAAAAAATAACCGCCCAAAGGCCGGGGCGCCAAGTTCGTCCAGCGGAAAAAGGCCACAAAAACGGGTGGGCTATAGCCTTGGGGGGTGGGGCTGGCCAACATCGTCCGCCGGACTCGGAATGGTGGGAGACTTTGTGAGGGGCCTCCGTGTACCAAAAATAGGCCACGGAAACAGCCGCGCCGAAAAATAACAGCCCGAAGGTCGGGGCGCCAAGTTCGTCCAGCGGAAAAAGGCCACAAAAACGGGTGGGCTATAGCCTTGGGGGGTGGGGCTGGCCAACTTCGTCCGCCGGACTCAGAATGGTGGGAGACTTTGTGAGGGGTCTCCGTGTACCAAAAATAGGCCACGGAAACAGCCGCGCCCAAAAATAACCGCCCGAAGGCCGGGGCGCCAAGTTCGTCCAGCGGAAAAAAGCCACAAAAACGGGTGGGCTATAGTCTTGGGGGGTGGGCTGGCCAACTTCGTCCGCCGGACTCGGAGTGGCTCGAGACTTTACGAGGAACCTCCGTGTGCGAAAAATAGGCCGCGGGCACAGCCGCCCCCAAAAATAACCCCCGAAGGCCGGGGCGCCAAGTTCGTCCAGCGGAAAAAGGCCACAAAAACGGGTGGGCTATAGCCTTGGGGGGTGGGGCTGGCCAACTTTGTCCGCCGGACTCGGAAAGGTGCGAGGCTTTATGAGCGGCCTCCAGTGTGCCAAAAATAGGCTGCAGGCACAGCCGCGCCTAAAAATAACCGCCCAAAGGCCGGGCCGCCAAGTTCGTCCAGCGGAAAAAGGCCACAAAAACGGGTGGGCTATAGTCTTGGGGGGTGGGCTGGCCAACTTCGTCCGCCGGACTCGGAGTGGCTCGAGACTTTACGAGGAACCTCCGTGTGCGAAAAATAGGCCGCGGGCACAGCCGCCCCCAAAAATAACCCCCGAAGGCCGGGGCGCCAAGTTCGTCCAGCGGAAAAAGGCCACAAAAACGGGTGGGCTATAGCCTTGGGGGGTGGGGCTGGCCCACTTCGTCCGCCGGACTCGGAATGGGACGAGACTATGCGAGGGGCCTCCGTGGGCCAAAAATAGGCAGCGGGCACAGCCGCGCCCAAAAATAACCGCCCGAAGGCCGGGGCGCCAAGTTCGTCCAGCGGAAAAAGGCCACAAAAACGGGTGGGCTATAGCCTTGGGGGGTGGGGCTGGCCAACTTCGTCCACCGGACTCGGAATGGCGTGCGACTTTGCGAGGGGCCTCCGTGTGCCAAAAATAGGCCGCGGGCACAGCCGCGCCCAAAAATAACCGCCCGAAGGCCGGGGCGCCAAGTTCGTCCAGCGGAAAAAGGCCACAAAAACGGGTGGGCTTTAGCCTGGGGGGGGGGGGCTGGCCATCTTCGTCCGCCGGACTCGGAATTGCGCGAGACTTTGCGAGGGTCCTCCGTGTGCCAAAACTAATCCACAGGCACAGCCGTGCCAAAAATAACTGCCCAAAGGCCGGGCTCCAAGTTCGTCCCAGCGGAAAAAGGCCACAAAAACGGGTGGGCTATAGCCTTTGGGCGTGGGGCTGGCCAACTTCGTCCGCCGGACTCGGAATGGCGCGAGAAATTACGAGGGGACTACGTGTGCCAAAAATAGGCCACGCGGCTGCAGCAGCCGCGCAAAATAACCGCCCAAGGCCGGGCGGCAAGTTCGTCCAGGCGGAAAAAGGCGACAAAAACGGGTGGGCTATAGCCTTGGCGAGTGGGGCTGGCCAACTTCGTCCGCCGGACTCGGAATGGCGCGAGGCATTACGAGGGCCCTCCGTGTGCCAAAAATAGGCCGCGGGCACAGCCGCAACCAAAAATAATCGCCCGAAGGCCGGGGCGCCAAGTTCGTCCAGCGGAAAAAGGCCACAAAAACGGGAGGGCTATAGCCTCTGGGGGTGGGGCGGGCCAACTTCGTCCGCCGCTCTCGGAATGGCGCGAGACTTTGTGAGTGGCTCCGTGTGCCAAAAATAGGCCGTGGGCACAGCCGCGCCCAAAAATAACCCCCCGAAGGCCGGGGCGCCAAGTTCGTCCAGCGGAAAAAGTCCACAAAAACGGGTGGGCTATAGCCTTGGGGGGTGGGGCTGGCCAACTTTGTCCGCCGGACTCGGAATGGTGCGAGGCTTCACGAGCGGCCTCCATGTGCCAAAAATAGGCTGCGGGCACAGCCGCGCCTAAAAATAACTGCCCGAAGGCCGGGCCGCCAAGTTCGTCCAGCGGAAAAAGGCCACAAAAACGGGTGGGCTATAGCCTTGGGGGGTGGGGCTGGCCAACTTCGTCCGCCGCACTCGGAATGGCGCGAAACTTTGCGACGGGTCTCCGTGTGCCAAAAATAGGCCGCGGGCACAGCCGCGCCCAAAAATAACCACCCCAAGGCCGGGCACCAAGTTCGTCCAGCGGAAAAAGGCCACGAAAACGGGTGGGCTATAGCCTTTGGGGGTGGGGCTGGCCGACTTCGTCCGCCGCACTCGGAATGGCGTGAGACTTTGCGAGGGGCCTCCGTGTGCCAAAAATAGGACACGGACACAGCCGCGCCCAAAAATAACCGCCCGAACGCCGGGGCGCCAAGTTCGTCCAGCGGAAAAAGGCCACAAAAACGGATGGGCTATAGCCTTGGGGGGTGGGGCTGGCCAACTTCGTCCGCCGGACTTGGAATGGCGCGAGACTTTGCGAGGGGACTCCGTGTGCCAAAAATAGGCCGCAGGCACAACTGTGCCCAAAAATAACCGCCCGAACGCCGGGGCGCCAAGTTCGTCCAGCGGAAAAAGGCCACAAAAACGGGTGGGCTATATCCTTGGGGGGTGGGGCTGGCCAACTTCGTCCGCCGGACTCGGAATGGCGCGAGACTTTGCGAGGGGCCTCCATGTGCCAAAAATAGGCCGCGGGCACAGCCGCGCCCAAAAATAACCGCCCGAAGGTCGGGGCGCCAAGTTCGTCCGGCGGAAAAAGGCCACAAAAACGGGTGGGCTATAGCCTTGGGGGGTGGGGCTGGCCAACTTCGTCCGCCGGACTCGGAATGGCGCAAAACTTTGCGAGGGGCCTCCGTGTGCCAAAAATAGACCGCGGACACAGCCGCGCCCAAAAATAACCGCCCGAATGCCGGGGCGCCAAGTTCGTCCAGCGGAAAAAGGCCACAAAAACGGGTGGGCTATAGCCTTGGGGGGTGGGGCTGGCCAACTTCGTCCGCCGGACTCGGAATGGCGCTAGACTTTGCGAGGGGCCTCCGTGTGCCAAAAATAGGCCGCAGGCACAGCCGCGCCCAAAAATAACCGCCCGAAGGCCGGGGCGCCAAGTTCGTCCAGCGGAAAAAGGCCACAAAAACGGGTGGGCGATAGCCTTGGGGGGTGGGGCTGGCCAACTTCGTCCGCCGGACTCGGAATGGCGTGAGACTTTGCGAGGGGCCTCCGTGTGCCAAAAATAGGCCGCGGGCACAGCCGTGCCCAAAAAAAACCGCCCCAACGCCGGGACGCCAAGTTCGTCCAGCGGAAAAAGGCCACAAAAACGGGTGGGCAATAGCCTTGGGGGGTGGGGCTGGCCAACTTCGTCCGCCGGACTCGGAATGGCGCAAAACTTTGCGACGGGCCTCCGTTTGCTAAAAATAGACCGCGGACACAGCCGCGCCCAAAAATAACCGCCCGAAGGCCGGGGCGCCAAGTTCGTCCAGCGGAAAAAGGCCACAAAAACGGGTGGGCTATAGCCTTGGGGGGTGGGGCTGGCCAACTTCGTCCGCCGGACTCGGAATGGCGCGAGACTTTACGAGGGGCCTCCGTGTCCCAAGAATAGGCCGCAGGCACAGCCGCACCCAAAAATAACCGCCCGAAGGTCGGGGCGCCAAGTTCGTCCAGCAGAAAAAGGCCACAAAAACGGGTGGGCTATAGCCTCGGGGGGTGGGGCTGGCCAACTTCGTCCGCCGGACTCGGAATGGCGCGAGAGTTTGCGAGGGGCATCCGTGTGCCAAAAATAGTCCGCGGGCATCGCCGCGCCCAAAAATAACCGCCCGAAGGCCGGGGCGCCAAGTTCGTCCAGCGGAAAAAGGCCACAAAAACGGGTGGGCTATAGCCTTGGGGGGTGGGGCTGGCCAACTTTGTCCGCCGGACTCGGAATGGCGCGAGACTTTGCGAGGGGTCTCCGTGTGCCAAAAATAGGCCGCGGGCACAGCCCCGTCCAAAAATAACCGCCCAAAGGCCGGGGCGCCAAGTTCGTCCAGCGGAAAAAGGCCACAAAAACGGGTAGCCTTGGGGGGTGGGGCTGTCCAACTTCGTCCGCCGGACTCGGAATGGCCCGAGACTTTGCGAGGGCCTCCGTGTGCCAAAAATAGGCCGCGGACACAGCCGCGCTAAAAAATAACCACCCGAAGGCCGGGGCGCCAAGTTCGTCCAGCGGAAAAAGGCCACAAAAACGGGTGGGCTATAGCCTTGGGGGGTGGGGCTGGCCAACTTCGTCCGCCGGACTCGGAATGGCGCGAGACTTTGCGAGGGGCCTCCGTGTGCCAAAAATAGGCGGCGGGCACAGCCGCGTCCAAAAATAACCGCCCGAAGGCCGGGGCGCCAAGTTCGTCCAGCGGAAAAAGGCCACAAAAATGGGTGGGCCATAGCCTTGGGGGGTGGGGCTGGCCCACTTCGTCCGCCGGACTCGGAATGGAGCGAGACTTTGCGAGGGCTCTCCGTGTGCCAAAAATAGGCCGCGGGCACAGCGGCGCCCAAAAATAACCTCCCGAAGGCCGGGGCGCCAAGTTCGTCCAGCGGAAAAAGGCCACAAAAACGGGTGGGCTATAGCCTTGGGGGGTGGGGCTGGCCAACTTCGTCCGCCGGACTCGGAATGGTGGGAGACTTTGTGAGGGGCCTCCGTGTACCAAAAATAGGCCACGGAAACAGCCGCGCCGAAAAATAACGGCCCGAAGGTCGGGGCGCCAAGTTCGTCCAGCGGAAAAAGGCCACAAAAACGGGTGGGCTATAGCCTTGGGGGGTGGGGCTGGCCCACTTCGTCCGCCAGACTCGGAATGGTGGGAGACTTTGTGAGGGGCCTCCGTGTACCAAAAATAGGCCACGGAAACAGCCGCGCCCAAAAATAACCGCCCGAAGGCCGGGGCGCCAAGTTCGTCCAGCGGAAAAAAGCCACAAAAACGGGTGGGCTATAGTCTTGGGGGGTGGGCTGGCCAACTTCGTCCGCCGGACTCGGAGTGGCTCGAGACTTTACGAGGAACCTCCGTGTGCGAAAAATAGGCCGCGGGCACAGCCGCGCCCAAAAATAACCCCCGAAGGCCGGGGCGCCAAGTTCGTCCAGCGGAAAAAGGCCACAAAAACGGGTGGGCTATAGCCTTGGGGGGTGGGGCTGGCCAACTTCGTCCGCCGGACTCGGAGTGGCGCGAGACTTTGTGAGGGGCCTCCGTGTGCCAAAAATAGGCCGCGGGCACAGCCGCGCCCAAAAATAACCGCCCGAAGGCCGGGGCGCCAAGTTCGTCCAGCGGAAAAAGGCCACAAAAATGGGTGGGCTATAGCCTTGGGGGGTGGGGCTGGCCCACTTCGTCCGCCGGACTCGGAATGGAGCGAGACTTTGCGAGGGCTCTCCGTGTGCCAAAAATAGGCCGCGGGCACAGCGGCGCCCAAAAATAACCTCCCGAAGGCCGGGGCGGCAAGTTCGTCCGGCGGAAAAAGGCGACAAAAACGGGTGGGCTATAGCCTTGGCGAGTGGGGCTGGCCAACTTCGTCCGCCGGACTCGGAATGGCGCGAGGCATTACGAGGGCCCTCCGTGTGCCAAAAATAGGCCGCGGGCACAGCTGCAACCAAAAATAATCGCCCGAAGGCCGGGGCGCCAAGTTCGTCCAGCGGAAAAAGGCCACAAAAACGGGAGGGCTATAGCCTCTGGGGGTGGGGCGGGCCAACTTCGTCCGCCGCTCTCGGAATGGCGCGAGACTTTGTGAGTGGCTCCGTGTGCCAAAAATAGGCCGTGGGCACAGCCGCGCCCAAAAATAACCCCCCGAAGGCCGGGGCGCCAACTTCGTCCAGCGGAAAAAGGCCACAAAAACGGGTGGGCTATAGCCTTGGGGGGTGGGGCTGGCCAACTTTGTCCGCCGGACTCGGAATGGTGCGAGGCTTTACGAGCGGCCTCCATGTGCCAAAAATAGGCTGCGGGCACAGCCGCGCCTAAAAATAACCGCCCGAAGGCCGGGCCGCCAAGTTCGTCCAGCGGAAAAAGGCCACAAAAACGGGCGGGCAATAGCCTTGGCGGGTGGGGCTGGCCAACTTCGTCCGCCGGACTCGGAATGGCGCAAGACTTTGCGTGGGGCCTCCATGTGCCAAAAATAGGCCGCGGGTACAGCCGCGCCATAAAATAAATGCCCGAAGGCCGGGGCGCCAAGTTCGTCCAGCGGAAAAAGGCCACAAAAACGGGCGGGCTATAGCCTTGGGGGGTGGGGCTGGCCAACTTCGTCCGCCGGACTCGGAATGGCGCAAGACTTTGCGAGGGGCCTCTGTGTGCCAAAAATAGGCCGCGGGCACAGCCTCGCCCAAAAATAACCGACCGAAGGCCGGGGCGCCAAGTTCGTCCAGCGGAAAAAGGCCACAAAAACGGGCGGGCTATAGCCTTGGGGGGTGAGGCTGGCCAACTTCGTCCGCCGGATTCGGAATGGCGCGAGACTTTGCGAGGGGCCTCCGTGTTCCAAAAATACACCGTGGGCACAGCCGCGCCCAAAAATAACCTCCCGAAGGCCGCGACGCCAAGTTCGTCGAGCGGAAAAAGGCCACAAAAACGGGCGGGCTATAGCCTTGGGTGGTGGGGCTGGCCAACTTCGTCCGCCGGACTCGGAATGGTGCAAGACTTTGCGAGGGGCCTCCGTGTGCCAAAAATAGGACACGGGCACAGACGCGCCCAAAAATAACCGCCCGAAGGCCGGGGCATCAAGTTCGTCCAGCGGAAAGAGGCCACAAAAACGGGCGGGCAATAGACTTGGGGGGTGGGGCTGGCCAACTTCGTCCGCCGGACTCGGAATGGCGCAAGACTTTGCGAGGGGCCTCCGTGTGCCAAAAATAGGCCACGGGTGCAGCCGCGCCATAAAATAAATGCCCGAATGCCGGGGCGCCAAGTTCGTCCAGCGGAAAAAGGCCACAAAAACGGGCGGGCTATAGCCTTGGGGGGTGGGGCTGGCCAACTTCGTCCGCCGGACTCGGAATGGCGCAAGACTTTGCGAGGGGCCTCCGTGTGCCAAAAATAGGCCGCGGGCACAGCCACGCCCAAAAATAACCGCCCGAAGGCCGGGGCGCCAAGTTCGTCCAGCGGAAAAAGGCCACAAAAACGGGTGGGCTATATCCTTGGGGGGTGGGGCTGGCCAACTTCGTCCGCCGGATTCGGAATGGCGCGAGACTTTGCGAGGGGCCTCCATGTGCCAAAAATACACCGTGGGCACAGCCGCGCCCAAAAATAACCGCCCGAAGGCCGGGGCGCCAAGTTCGTCCAGCGGAAAAAGGCCACAAAAACGGGCGGGCAATACCCTTGGGGGGTGGGGCTCGCCAACATCGTCCGCCGGACTCGGAATGGTGCAAGACTGTGCGAGGGGCCTCCGTGTGCCAAAAATAGGCCGCGGGTACAGCCACGCCATAAAATAAATGCCCGAAGGCCGGGGCGCCAAGTTCGTCCAGCGGAAAAAGGCCACAAAAACGGGCGGGCTATAGCCTTGGGGGGTGGGGCTGCCCAACTTCGTCCGCCGGACTTGGAATGGCACAAGACTTTACGAGGCACCTCCGTGTGCCAAAAATAGGCCGCGGGCACAGCCGCGTCCAAAAATAACCGCCCGAAGGCCGGGGCGCCGAGTTTGTCCAGCAGAAAAGGCCACCAAAACGGGTGGGCTATAGCCTTGGGGGGTGGGGCTGGCCAACTTCGTCCGCCGGATTCGGAATGGCGCGAGACTTTGCGAGGGGCCTCCGTGTGCCAAAAATACACCGTGGGCACAGCCGCGCCCAAAAATAACCGCCCGAAGGCCGGGGCGCCAAGTTCGTCCAGCGGAAAAAGGCCACAAAAACGGGCGGGCTATAGCCTTGGGGGGTGGGGCTGGCCAACTTCGTCCGCCGGACTCGGAATGGTGCAAGACTTTGCGAGGGGCCTCCGTGTGCCAAAAATAGGCCACGGGCACAGACGCGCCCAAAAATAACCGCCCGAAGGCCGGGGCGCCAAGTTCGTCCAGCGGAAAGAGGCCACAAAAACGGGCGGGCAATAGCCTTGGGGGGTGGGGCTGGCCAACTTCGTCCGCCGGACTCGGCATGGCGCAACACTTTGCGAGGGGCCTCCGTGTGCCAAAAATAGGCCGCGGGTACAGCCGCGCCATAAAATAAATGACCGAAGGCACGGGCGCCAAGTTCGTCCAGCGGAAAAAGGCCACAAAAACGGGCGGGCTATAGCCTTGGGGGGTGGGGCTGGCCAACTTCGTCCGCGGACTCGGAATGGCGTAAGACTTTGGGAGGGGCCTCCGTGTGCCAAAAATAGGCCGCGGGCACAGCCGCGCCATAAAATAAATGCCCGAAGGCCGGGGCGCCAAGTTCGTCCAGCGGAAAAAGGCCACAAAAACGGGCGGGCTATAGCCTTGGGGGGTGGGGCTGGCCAACTTCGTCCGCCGGACTCGGAATGGCGCAAGAGTTTGCGAGGGGCCTCCGTGTGCCAAAAATAGGCCGCGGGCACAGCCATGCCCAAAAATAACAGCCCGAAGGCCGGGGCGCCAAGTTCGTCCAGCGGAAAAAGGCCACAAAAACGGGTGGGCTATATCCTTGGGGCGTGGGGCTGGCCAACTTCGTCCGCCGGATTCGGAATGGCGCGAGACTTTGCGAGGGGCCTCCATGTGCCAAAAATACACCGTGGGCACAGCCGCGCCCAAAAATAACCGCCCGAAGGCCGGGGCGCCAAGTTCGTCCAGCGGAAAAAGGCCACAAAAACGGGCGGGCAATACCCTTGGGGGGTGGGGCTCGCCAACATCGTCCGCCGGACTCGGAATGGTGCAAGACTGTGCGAGGGGCCTCCGTGTGCCAAAAATAGGCCGCGGGTACAGCCACGCCATAAAATAAATGCCCGAAGGCCGGGGCGCCAAGTTCGTCCAGCGGAAAAAGGCCACAAAAACGGGCGGGCTATAGCCTTGGGGGTGGGGCTGGCCCAACTTCGTCCGCCGGACTTGGAATGGCACAAGACTTTGCGAGGGCCTCCGTGTGCCAAAAATAGGCCACGGGCACAGCCGCGTCAAAATAACCGCCCGAAGGCCGGGCGCGCAAGTTTGTCCAGCAGAAAAGGCCACCAAAACGGGTGGGCTATAGCCTTGGGGGGTGGGGCTGGCCAACTTCGTCCGCCGGATTCGGAATGGCGCGAGACTTTGCGAGGGGCCTCCGTGTGCCAAAAATACACCGTGGGCACAGCCGCGCCCAAAAATAACCGCCCGAAGGCCGGGGCGCCAAGTTCGTCCAGCGGAAAAAGGCCACAAAAACGGGCGGGCTATAGCCTTGGGGGGTGGGGCTGGCCAACTTCGTCCGCCGGACTCGGAATGGTGCAAGACTTTGCGAGGGGCCTCCGTGTGCCAAAAATAGGCCACGGGCACAGACGCGCCCAAAAATAACCGCCCGAAGGCCGGGGCGCCAAGTTCGTCCAGCGGAAAGAGGCCACAAAAACGGGCGGGCAATAGCCTTGGGGGGTGGGGCTGGCCAACTTCGTCCGCCGGACTCGGCATGGCGCAACACTTTGCGAGGGGCCTCCGTGTGCCAAAAATAGGCCGCGGGTACAGCCGCGCCATAAAATAAATGACCGAAGGCACGGGCGCCAAGTTCGTCCAGCGGAAAAAGGCCACAAAAACGGGCGGGCTATAGCCTTGGGGGGTGGGGCTGGCCAACTTCGTCCGCCGGACTCGGAATGGCGTAAGACTTTGGGAGGGGCCTCCGTGTGCCAAAAATAGGCCGCGGGCACAGCCGCGCCATAAAATAAATGCCCGAAGGCCGGGGCGCCAAGTTCGTCCAGCGGAAAAAGGCCACAAAAACGGGCGGGCTATAGCCTTGGGGGGTGGGGCTGGCCAACTTCGTCCGCCGGACTCGGAATGGCGCAAGAGTTTGCGAGGGGCCTCCGTGTGCCAAAAATAGGCCGCGGGCACAGCCATGCCCAAAAATAACAGCCCGAAGGCCGGGGCGCCAAGTTCGTCCAGCGGAAAAAGGCCACAAAAACGGGCGGGCTATAGCCTTGGGGAGTGGGGCTGGCCAACTTCGTCCGCCGGACTCGGAATGGCGCAAGACTTTGCGAGGGGCCTCCGTGTGCCAAAAATAGGCCGCAGGCACAGCCACACCCAAAAATAACCGCCCGAAGGCCGGGGCGCCAAGTTCGTCCAGCGGAAAAAGGCCACAAAAACGGGTGGGCTATAGCCTTGGGGGGTGGGGCTGGCCCACTTCGTCCGCCGGATTCGATATGGCGCGAGACTTTGCGAGGGGCCTCCGTGTGCCACAAATACACCGTGGGCACAGCCGCGCCATAAAATAAATCCCCGAAGGCCGGGGCGCCAAGTTCGTCCAGCGGAAAAAGGCCACAAAAACGGGCGGGCAATATCCTTGGGGGGTGGGGCTGGCCCACTTCGTCCGCCGGATTCGGAATGGTGCAAGACTTTGCGAGGGGCCTCCGTGTGCCAAAAATAGGCCGCGGGTACAGCCGCGCCATAAAATAAATGCCCGAAGGCCGGGGCGCCAAGTTCGTCCAGCGGAAAAAGGCCACAAAAACGGGCGGGCTATAGCCTTGGGGGGTGGGGCTGGCCAACTTCGTCCGCCGGACTCGGAATGGCGCAAGACTTTGCGAGGGGCCTCCGTGTGCCAAAAATAGGCCGCGGGCACAGCCATGCCCAAAAATAACAGCCCGAAGGCCGGGGCGCCAAGTTCGTCCAGCGGAAAAAGGCCACAAAAACGGGTGGGCTATATCCTTGGGGCGTGGGGCTGGCCAACTTCGTCCGCCGGATTCGGAATGGTGCAAGACTGTGCGAGGGGCCTCCGTGTGCCAAAAATACACCGTGGGCACAGCCGCGCCAAAAATAAATGCCCGAAGGCCGGGGCGCCAAGTTCGTCCAGCGGAAAAAGGCCACAAAAACGGGCGGGCAATACCCTTGGGGGGTGGGGCTCGCCAACATCGTCCGCCGGACTCGGAATGGTGCAAGACTGTGCGAGGGGCCTCCGTGTGCCAAAAATAGGCCGCGGGCACAGCCGCGCCCAAAAATAACCGCCCGAAGGCCGGGGCGCCGAGTTTGTCCAGCGGAAAAAGGCCACAAAAACGGGCGGGCTATAGCCTTGGGGGTGGGGCTCGCCAACATCGTCCGCCGGACTTGGAATGGCTCAAGACTTTGCGAGGCACCTCCGTGTGCCAAAAATAGGCCGCGGGCACAGCCGCGTCCAAAAATAACCGCCCGAAGGCCGGGCGCCAAGTTTGTCCAGCGGAAAAGGCCACAAAAACGGGTGGGCTATAGCCTTGGGGGTGGGGCTGGCCAACTTCGTCCGCCGGATTCGAATGGCGCGAGACTTTGCGAGGGGCCTCCGTGTGCCAAAAATACACCGTGGGCACAGCCGCGCCCAAAAATAACCGCCCGAAGGCCGGGCGCCAAGTTCGTCCCAGCGGAAAAAGGCCACAAAAACGGGCGGGCTATAGCCTTGGGGGTGGGGCTGGCCAACCGTCCGCCGGACTCGGAATGGTGCAAGACTTTGCGAGGGGCCTCCGTGTGCCAAAAATAGGCCACGGGCACAGACGCGCCTAAAATAACCGCCCGAAGGCCGGGCGCCAAGTTCGTCCCAGCGGAAAGAGGCCACAAAACGGGCGGGCAATAGCCTTGGGGGTGGGGCTGGCCAACTTCGTCCGCCGGACTCGGCATGGCGCAACACTTTGCGAGGGGCCTCCGTGTGCCAAAAATAGGCATGGGTACAGCCGCGCCATAAAAATAAATGACCGAAAGGCACGGGCGCCAAGTTCGTCCAGCGGAAAAAGGCCACTAAACGGGTAGGCTATAGCCTTGGGGGGTGGGGCTGGCCAACTTCGTCCGCCGGACTCGGAATGGCGCAAGACTTTGCGAGGTGCCTCCGTGTGCCAAAAATAGGCCGCGGGTACAGCCGCGCCATAAAATAAATGCCCGAAGGCTGGGGCGCCAAGTTCGTCCAGCGGAAAAAAGCCACAAAACGGGCGGGCTATAGCCTTGGGGGGTGGGGCTGGCCAACTTCGTCCGCCGGACTCGGAATGGCGCAAGAGTTTGCGAGGGGCCTCCGTGTGCCAAAAATAGGCCGCGGGCACAGCCATGCCCAAAAATAACAGCCCGAAGGCCGGGGCGCCAAGTTCGTCCAGCGGAAAAAGGCCACAAAAACGGGTGGGCTATAGCCTTGGGGGGTGGGGCTGGCCAACTTCGTCCGCCGGACTCGGAATGGCGCAAGACTTTGCGAGGGGCCTCCGTGTGCCAAAAATAGGCCGCAGGCACAGCCACACCCAAAAATAACCGCCCGAAGGCCGGGGCGCCAAGTTCGTCCAGCGGAAAAAGGCCACAAAAACGGGTGGGCTATAGCCTTGGGGGGTGGGGCTGGCCCACTTCGTCCGCCGGATTCGATATGGCGCGAGACTTTGCGAGGGGCCTCCGTGTGCCACAAATACACCGTGGGCACAGCCGCGCCCAAAAATAACCCCCCGAAGGCCGGGGCGCCAAGTTCGTCCAGCGGAAAAAGGCCACAAAAACGGGCGGGCAATATCCTTGGGGGGTGGGGCTGGCCCACTTCGTCCGCCGGATTCGGAATGGTGCAAGACTTTGCGAGGGGCCTCCGTGTGCCAAAAATAGGCCACGGGCACAGACGCGCCCAAAAATAACCGCCCGAAGGCCGGGGCGCCAAGTTCGTCCAGCGGAAAAAGGCCACAAAAACGGGCGGGCAATATCCTTGGGGGGTGGGGCTGGCCCACTTCGTCCGCCGGATTCGGAATGGTGCAAGACTTTGCGAGGGGCCTCCGTGTGCCAAAAATAGGCCACGGGCACAGACGCGCCCAAAAATAACCGCCCGAAGGCCGGGGCGCCAAGTTCGTCCATCGGAAAGAGGCCACAAAAACGGGCGGGCAATAGCCTTGGGGGGTGGGGCTGGCCAACTTCGTCCGCCGGACTCGGAATGGTGCAACACTTTGCGAGGGGCCTCCGTGTGCCAAAAATAGGCCGCGGGTACAGCCGCGCCATAAAATAAATGCCCGAAGGCAGGGGCGCCAAGTTCGTCCAGCGGAAAAAGGCCACAAAAACGGGCGGGCTATAGCCTTGGGGGGTGGGGCTGGCCAACTTCGTCCGCCGGACTCGGAATGGTGCAAGACTTTGCGAGGGGCCTCCGTGTGCCAAAAATAGGCCACGGGCACAGACGCGCCCAAAAATAACCGCCCGAAGGCCGGGGCGCCAAGTTCGTCCAGCGGAAAGAGGCCACAAAAACGGGCGGGCAATAGCCTTGGGGGGTGGGGCTGGCCAACTTCGTCCGCCGGACTCGGCATGGCGCAACACTTTGCGAGGGGCCTCCGTGTGCCAAAAATCGGCCGCGGGTACAGCCGCGCCATAAAATAAATGCCCGAAGGCAGGGGCGCCAAGTTCGTCCAGCGGAAAAAGGCCACAAAAACGGGTGGGCTATAGCCTTGGGGGGTGGGGCTGGCCCACTTCGTCCGCCGGATTCGATATGGCGCGAGACTTTGCGAGGGGCCTCCGTGTGCCACAAATACACCGTGGGCACAGCCGCGCCCAAAAATACCTGCCCCGAAGGCCGGGCGCCAAGTTCGTCCAGCGGAAAAAGGCCACAAAACGGGTGGGCTATAGCCTTGGGGGTGGGGCTGGCCCACTTCGTCCGCCGGGATTTGATATGGCGCGAGACTTTGCGAGGGGCCTCCGTGTGCCAAAAATACACCGTGGGGCACAGCCACGCCCAAAATAACCGCCCCGAAGGCCGGGCGCCAAGTTCGTCCAGCGGAAAAAGACCACAAAACGGGCGGGCAATATCCTTGGGGGTGGGGCTGGCCCTCTTCGTCGGCCGGATTCGAATGGTGCAAGACTTTGCGAGGGGCCTCCGTGTGCCAAAAATAGGCCACGGGCACAGACGCGCCAAAAATAACCGCCCGAGGCCGGGCGCCAAGTTCGTCCATCGGAAATAGGACACTAAAACGGGCGGGCAATAGCCTTGGGGGTGGGGCTGGCCAACTGGCGTCCGCCGGACTCGGAATGGTGCAACACTTTGCGAGGGGCCTCCGTGTGCCAAAAATAGGCCCGGGGCACAGCCGCGCCATAAAATAAATGCCCGAAGGCAGGGGCGCCAAGTTCGTCCAGCGGAAAAAGGCCACAAAAACGGGCGGGCTATAGCCTTGGGGGGTGGGGCTGGCCAACTTCGTCCGCCGGACTCGGAATGATGCAAGACTTTGCGAGGGGCCTCCGTGTGCCAAAAATAGGCCACGGGCACAGACGCGCCCAAAAATAACCGCCCGAAGGCCGGGGCGCCAAGTTCGTCCAGCGGAAAGAGGCCACAAAAACGGGCGGGCAATAGCCTTGGGGGGTGGGGCTGGCCAACTTCGTCCGCCGGACTCGGCATGGCGCAACACTTTGCGAGGGGCCTCCGTGTGCCAAAAATCGGCCGCGGGCACAGCCGCGCCATAAAATAAATGCCCGAAGGCCGGGGCGCCAAGTTCGTCCAGCGGAAAAAGGCCACAAAAACGGGCGGGCTATAGCCTTGGGGGGTGGGGCTGGCCAACTTCGTCCGCCGGACTCGGAATTGCGCAAGACTTTGGGAGGGGCCTCCGTGTGCCAAAAATAGGCCGCGGGCACAGCCGCGCCATAAAATAAATGCCCGAAGGCCGGGGCGCCAAGTTCGTCCAGCGGAAAAAGGCCACAAAAACGGGCGGGCTATAGCCTTGGGGGGTGGGGCTGGCCAACTTCGTCCGCCGGACTCGGAATGGCGCAAGAGTCTGCGAGGGGCCTCCATGTCCCAAAAATAGGCCGCGGGCACAGCCATGCCCAAAAATAACAGCCCGAAGGCCGGGGCGCCAAGTTCGTCCAGCGGAAAAAGGCCACAAAAACGGGCGGGCTATAGCCTTGGGGAGTGGGGCTGGCCAACTTCGTCCGCCGGACTCGGAATGGCGCAAGACTATGCGAGGGGCCTCCGTGTGCCAAAAATACGCCGCAGGCACAGCCACACCCAAAAATAACCGGCCGAAGGCCGGGGCGCCAAGTTCGTCCAGCGGAAAAAGGCCACAAAAACGGGTGGGCTATAGCCTTGGGGGGTGGGGCTGGCCAACTTCGTCCGCCGGATTCGATATGGCGCGAGACTTTGCGAGGGGCCTCCGTGTGCCAAAAATACCCCGTGGGCACAGCCGCGCCCAAAAATAACCCCCCGAAGGCCGGGGCGCCAAGTTCGTCCAGCGGAAAAAGGCCACAAAAACGGGCGGGCAATATCCTTGGGGGGTGGGCCTGGCCCACTTCGTCCGCCGGATTCGGAATGGTGCAAGACTTTGCGAGGGGCCTCCGTGTGCCAAAAATAGGCCACGGGCACAGACGCGCCCAAAAATAACCGCCCGAAGGCCGGGGCGCCAAGTTCGTCCATCGGAAAGAGGCCACAAAAACGGGCGGGCAATAGCCTTGGGGGGTGGGGCTGGCCAACTTCGTCCGCCGGACTCGGAATGGTGCAACACTTTGCGAGGGGCCTCCGTGTGCCAAAAATAGGCCGCGGGTACAGCCGCGCCATAAAATAAATGCCCGAAGGCAGGGGCGCCAAGTTCGTCCAGCGGAAAAAGGCCACAAAAACGGGCGGGCTATAGCCTTGGGGGGTGGGGCTGGCCAACTTCGTCCGCCGGACTCGGAATGGCGCAAGACTTTGCGAGGGGCCTCCGTGTGCCAAAAATCGGCCGCGGGCACAGCCGCGCCATAAAATAAATGCCCGAAGGCCGGGGCGCCAAGTTCGTCCAGCGGAAAAAGGCCACAAAAACGGGCGGGCTATAGCCTTGGGGGGTGGGGCTGGCCAACTTCGTCCGCCGGACTCGGAATGGCGCAAGAGTTTGCGAGGGGCCTCCGTGTGCCAAAAATAGGTCAAAGGGCACAGCCACGCCCAAAAATAACAGCCCGAAGGCCGGGGCGCCAAGTTCGTCCAGCGGAAAAAGGCCACAAAAACGGGCGGGCTATAGCCTTGGGGGGTGGGGCTGGCCAACTTCGTCCGCCGGACTCGGAATGGCGCAAGACTTTGCGAGGGGCCTCCGTGTGCCAAAAATAGGCCGCAGGCACAGCCACACCCAAAAATAACCGCCCGAAGGCCGGGGCGCCAAGTTCGTCCAGAGGAAAAAGGCCACAAAAACGGGTGGGCTATAGCCTTGGGGGGTGGGGCTGGCCAACTTCGTCCGCCGGATTCGATATGGCGCGAGACTTTGCGAGGGGCCTCCGTGTGCCAAAAATACGCCGTGGGCACAGCCGCGCCCAAAAATAACCCCCCGAAGGCCGGGGCGCCAAGTTCGTCCAGCGGAAAAAGGCCACAAAAACGGGCGGGCAATAGCCTTGGGGGGTGGGGCTGGCCCACTTCGTCCGCCGGACTCGGAATGGCGCAAGACTTTGCGAGGGGCCTCCGTGTACCAAAAATAGGCCGCGTGTACAGCCGCGCCATAAAATAAATTCCCGAAGGCCGGGGTGCCAAGTTCGTCCAGCAGAAAAAGGCCACAAAAACGGGCGGGCTATAGCCTTGGGGGGTGGGGCTGGCCAACTTCGTCCGCCGGACTCGGAATGGCGCAAGACTTTGCGAGGGGCCTCCGTGTGCCAAAAATAGGCCGCGGGTACAGCCGCGCCATAAAATAAATGCCCGAAGGCAGGGGCGCCAAGTTCGTCCAGCGGAAAAAAGCCACAAAAACGGGTGGGCTATAGCCTTGGGGGGTGGGGTTGGCCAACCTCGTCCGGCGGATTCGGAATGGCGCGAGACTTTGCGAGGGGCCTCCGTGTGGCAAAAAAACACCTCCGTGGCACAGCCGCGCCTGTAAATAACTGCCCAAGGCCGGGCGCCAAGTTCGTCCAGCGGAAAAATGCCACAAAAACGGGCGGCCTATAGCCTTGGGGGGTGGGGCTGGCCAACTTCGTCCGCCGGACTCGGAATGGTGCAAGACTTTGCAAGGGGCCTCCGTGTGGCAAAAATAGGCCACGGGCACAGACGCGCCCAAAAATAACCCCCCGAAGGCCGGGGCGCCAAGTTCGTCCAGCGGAAAGAGGCCACAAAAACGGGCGGGCAAGAGCCTTGGGGGGTGGGGCTGGCCCACTTCGTCCGCCGGACTCGGAATGGCGCAAGACTTTGCGAGGGGCCTCCGTGTGCCAAAAATAAGCCACGGGCCCAACCGCGCCATAAAATAAATGCCCGAATGCCGGGCGCCAAGTTCGCCCAGCGGAAAAAGGCCACAAAAACGGGCGGGCTATAGCCTTGGGAGGTGGGGCTGGCCAACTTCGC